>JAHWFP010011728.1:73792-85875 GCA_023313725.1 Lithobius niger | reverse complement strand
GGCCTGATGATCAGCATGGTTATCTCATAAACAAGAGGATGGAGGTTCGAATATCACCTCAGCTAACCCAGGTACCTTCGGGAACAGAACATTCCGTTAATCCTTGTGCTCATGCCGATTGAGGCATTTAAAAGATCTTAGGATTTTCCGATTGGAACTGCCTAGCAAAATCGTCCCATTCTCCTTCGGGAACCAGGGCTTAGAGTGGGAATGAGCTGAACCTCCAAATGTTGGTTGAGGTTAAGTTTTGAGTGAATTTATAAATATAGGCATCACAGTTTAAAAAAAAGCGTCACAGTTTTTAAGCGTCACAGTTTAAAGAAGTAAGGATCACAGTTAGAAAAAAAAAACAAGCCTCACAACAATTTAATTTCTCTTCCGAAAACATACAATTTATGTCAGTTTTAAAAACGGGCCGCGTCACTTCCAGACTGGTGGAATTAGATGAAACTCTGATCTTAACAACCTCCTGTAAGGTTGTTGGTCGATTCCTTTCAACACCGCATAATTTTATTTTATTTCAACTCAAGTTGAAAATTCTAACGTTATTATTACAGTGACATAATTTTGGTGGCGCTGGCAGACAATGGGAAAAATGTTTTATTGCCAAACTGCCATATTTAATAATTGTCAATTGGATAATGGTTGGTGAATTTCTACAACTCTATCAACAGTTCTTTGGAAGTTTGCTGCACCCCCAGGGGGCGTCAGGAGCAATTTTTCTAGGGAATCCCAATTCAGAAATTCCTAGAGTTTTTTTTACAAACAACAGTCGATACGAGCACGAGGTATCCCAGGGCCCTTCTCTTTCCGAAAGTGCTAGGGGTGGCTAAGGTCAAGTTCGAACAAGGGACCTGTTGCACGTGAGACAGTCATGATAACCCCCAGGCTACCTTGCCCCATTCTATCAAAGGTACTTCTAAATTACAACAATATTTCTGCGAAATGGGTCAGACACATCTTCCAGATTTATTAACTCATAGCACACGATATACAACGCATTATTTACCTTAAAGTTGATGGGGAATGTATCTTTTAAGATTCTGACAGAGAGAGTTGGTACATATATGCCAGCATAGCTTTCGCCAGTGATATAGAAATCATGGTTCGCAAATTGTGGGAACTTCTTAAAGAAATTCTGCAGGGCAACATAATTGTCCATGGAAGTCATATCGTCATCTGTTCTGTAATTGCGATCTTGGGAATATGAAAATCCAACTCCAGCTGGAGATTCCAGGTAAAGCATATTTGATACCTACAACAAAACGATGTATCACAAAAAAGGTATTTGACAAAGATATTGTATTCCTTTAGTTATTTGTTGCTACATTTGGCATGTCAATGAAACAAAAACCAGAATAAAACTTAAAACGTCGATATGAATACTGTACCGTATTTTATGCAGCTTAAGTTAGAAGCACCTTTACAGCTTGCAAAGCTTTTGCAGTTTTAAATATTTTTGCCTACTTAACCACCGATACGTAAATCACAAAAATTTGATGTAAACGTTTTGCATCTGTCTTTATTTAATTACTAAAGGAAGCCCGTGCTACGCACGGCTGGTCTCTGATCCACCGTTTGCAACACTGGTAGGGTTTGGTTGCTCATGTGTATTTCCATGTTTCACCGAATTAAGTTTCTTCAATCCCAAGTTTGTACTCACTGGCCAACCAACGCTTTCATCGAATTAAGTTCGTTCAAGCCAATTTTTGCGCACACGGGCTAACAAACGCTGATTTTCGTTCGCTTCGCTTCGCTCACTCAATCAGCGCTTCCCGTGATGTTTACAAATTGGCACGTCGTTGCAATTTCCAGCATCGTTGTGTGAAAAAAAATGCGCTGGCTAATAATGTTGTATTGCTTTTTGCCGACTTACCCACCGATACGTAAATCAAAAAATTTGATGTAAACTTTTTGCATCTTTCTTTATTTAATTATTCTTGTGCACATCTAGTTATTTTATGCAATATGCATCTTTAGTAGTTGAATCAGGTGCGACATGAAAGAGAGTGTATATGATAATATCACCACAAAGTTCCATCTGTCGTTCATGGTCTCGAGCCCATGTCAAATTTGGAACGATTGAACGTAACTATTAATCGGGTAACACACGGTAAAAATGCGCTATATATGTTTTATCCTAATATATATATGCGGAAAAATGCCCCTCCAATAACGATTAATCCAGGCATGCGGCGCCTTCACTTGCAACAGCGTTCCATGAGCGTGCAGTGGCAATGCAGATGGTTACTGCAAGCCAAGGCCGACTGAAGCATAAATCGCGTGTATAAAATTCGTAGAGTCAACAGAATAAAAGCCTAGGTGTTTTTGAACCTATGTTCACTACTAGAAAACTTACGTAACAATTTGGCAGATGGGACGAAGAAATTGTTTTTCAACATAATTTCCAGGATGGCCGAAATTTAGTCGGGCCTTTGATATATTTTTACATGGGTCAAGTCAAAGATGTTTTTATCATGCGTTGTTGTCACCTTGAACAAATTATTCTAGAGGGAACCCTGGAGAACACGCATCAACAAAGTTAAAGGGACGATCGAAAGGCTGTTTTTGAAAACTGAAAAGTATAGGGCAACTTGGGGCAAAGAAGGTCAGCTTCAATGGCCCAAAGCAAACGAATCGCTGCATGTTGTGCAGAATGATTTTTAGCCTCACCAAGAAGGTGGTGTCACTAGCAGACTTGTAATGGTTTCGACACGCTCTTCAAGTGACTGGTGCTGTAAGTAAAATGGCCTTTGGAAGAGTAATTTGTACAAAGTGTAACCGCAAATGCTTTTTAAGGCTGACTTCTATAAGGAAGTCTTGTGTAAGGTACTGTAAAAAACTTACAGTATTCCAGCTGTATTGGTTGATGTAAAGGCTTTTGCCATCAGGGTTCACAAAGAATGGACCATTCTCGGTTAACATTCCGATCACGGAGCTGCAGCCTGGGCCGCCATTCAGCCACAACACCAGCGGATCCTTGGCTGGATCACGGGAACTTTCCACAAACCTACGAAAAAACAAAACAATACAGGTCAGTAAAAAATGTCAGTGCTTCCTTTTTCAAATGCCAGCAACTTTAGCACCAAGGACTTGTATTTTAAAATAAACAACTTGTATGTGAAGCAAAGAAACGAATAGTAAAAAAGAAACTTGCAGAACCTCCAAGTGACGTCAACAAATATTCCAGCTTACGAGGAAGTAAAAATACAAATAAAATTGGCACTCACAATGGTAGGCTGACACCTTATTAATAAACAGAAACGGAACGTTAAATGTTAGGAGTAAGGGTATAAAGGTCAAAACCTAGAAGGAACACGGACAAGCGTTGACAGTCAGTGTCTATAAGTAAAATTTTGTAAGAAGCTGGTAAGGATTAGACCATCACTACCCGGTGGTTAGCTTAGTTCTAGTTTGTTCGGACAGACCATGTGTATGAACGGTTGTAGCAAGTTATCTTTGTTCTTGGAATATCTTTAAAGAAATTTAATTACACAATTTTCTTATAAAGTTTGTCGTTAAATTTATCTTTTGATGCTTTTTAAGTTTTGATTTTCTTTATACCAATTTCGTACATTTAAAGGGCAACTACATCCATTTTGACATACATGTTTGACTTTTGGATCACTTACACAATAACTAAACACATGAATTGCGGTAAGAATACGTTATGTACTTCCGATATAACAATTTAATTACTGCATCACCAAAACACGACACGGTGGTCGCCATTATTTTGTTGGAACGCGCAGAAATTAATGCCGACAGATGGATCTCTTCGATTTCGACTCGCAGCCGATTGAGATAGCTGTATTGACTGTAAGGAGCTCAAGCGTCTGAAGGCCTTAGCTGGCAACTACACTGCCGGCCAGCTATCGCCTCACAGTCAATACAGCTATGTCCATCGGCTGCGAGTCGAAATCGAAAAGTGACAAACATGCATGTCAAAATGGATGTAATTGCCCTTTAAGGTAATTGATGACACCCTATAATGCTCTCTACTGTGTATGTGCTGTCATGTTACCAAACCGAAAAATAAACTTTTCAACATAATGCAGGAAACGTACACCATACTATCACTGTACCATCGCATGGATCTTTATAGGATAATCTCTTACACATATTCGTCAAATGTATTTATTGCTTTCGTATTCTTTAGGACGAAAGCTGGCCACTGGGTAGTAAGGGTCTAATGCTTACCAGCCTCTTACTGGCAAAATTGTACATATATACTCTGACTGTCAAAGCTTGGCCGTGTTCCTTCTAGGTTTTGACCTTTAGACCCTTAATCTCAACATTTAACGTTCCGTTTTTTTTTTTTTGTTTATTAAAACATATTACTTTGAGAATTGCAGCTCAACTATAAAACAGAGCAGTTGACGGTACTGTCTGCAATGAGAAGAAAGCACAATACACCCATCTTAGAGATGGAATATAACTTCCTTTTCATTTTTGCTTTCACGTTTGTAAATTGCTGTTTAAAGGAAATCAAGCAATACGCATAATTAAAAAATTGGCTGCCTGATTGCAAAATGGCGTGCATTACAGATTAATAACGACGATGGCACATTCATTGTTTCAATTGTTAGCAACTCTATCGTCTTTATTCTAAATTTGAAAGAAATCGACAGTAAGAATCAAAATTTCAAAATGGCTATCTGATTTCAATGCGGCGACCATTAGAGATTACAAGTGACAATTACACATTCATTGTTTCAATTGGTATCAGCTATATAGTCTATGTTCTAAATTTGAGGGAAATTGGACGATGACGATCGTACATTCATGGTTTCACTTGGTATCAACTATTTCGTCTCAATTCTGAATTTTACGGAAATTGGACGAAAATAAATATAATTTCAAAATGTCAGCCCAATTTCAAGATGTTGGCAATTAGAGATTACTAGTGATGATCGCACATTCACTGTTTCACTTGGCATCAACTATTTTGTCTTCGTTCTAAATTTGAAGGAAATCGGATGATAATAAGCATAATAAAAAATGGCCGTCCAATTTCAAGATGGTGGCCATTAGAGATTATTAATGACGATGTTCATTCGTTGTTTCACTTGGTATCAGCAATTTCGTCTCCGTTCTGAATTTAAAGGAAATCGGACGCTAATAAGCATAATTTCAAAATGGCCATGAATTCAAGATGACGGCCATTACAGAGTAACAGCGACCATTGTGCATTCATTGTTTCATGTGATATCAACTAATAGTTGGCTCGTCTATGTGCAAAATCTGAAAGAAATCAGAATTTTCCCAGTGGAAGACGTTGGTTTGAAACACAGTACATTCATCCAGATATGGTAGGATTCCTATCTACACCTAACAGTGTGAGTATACACTCTATGGTGTAGATTAAATAATGTGGTTAGGGTTCGTATCTACACTGAATGTGAGGCGCCTTTCCTACTCGGAACATTAGGAACTGCTGCTGCAAAGACCGCTAACTTTAGTACCAATCAATAAGCATTAACATTTAACAAGTAAGATTTGTGTTGGGAGAATTTGGTTACAGTAAGGAGAAATTTTTTTTTAATCAGCAAAATAGCAATGTTTCAGTTAACACGTGATGGCTTGTTTCTAAGTAAGGCTTGTGATGCTGTCCGAAATGCACAAGCATGTAAGTGTCTTGAAGTCGTTCGAAATTTAAAATACCACGTGTGTACCACGTGTGCACCATGTGTGTACGCGTGTATTGTACTGTACATTGTGCTACGTCATTTTCTATGCTCGTTAAAAACGTATTAAAGTTAAACGATCCTTTGACGCAGCAACAAATCGTCAGAAGACTTCAAGGATGGTCACAGTTACCGTAAAATAACATCAATTGCCGGGGCTACCTTGTTGAAATTGGGTTTTATTGCCAAAACGTTCCTAATGCAATCTCCCCTCCAAGAGAAAAAATGTTGGCTTTCCTGCCAGACTCTTAGTTCATCTCAATGAGCGTGCGTGAACCCAGCCTTTCTACCTGGTGTCCCAAAAGTCACGGGTCAGCCGGGTGATATACCTGCGTGATACACGGGTGTTTATGCTGATATAACGGGGATTTTTATCTTTCTTCATGATGGTATACCAGCATGGTATACATCAACATGAACAAAGGTAAAATCTCTTGTATGGCAGCATAAACACCCATTGTATCACTCAGGTATATCACCCGGGTGAACGTTGACTTTTGGGGCATCCGGTATAATAGCGTCAGCTCAAGACCATGCTTCGTCTCTTTTCGTACCTCTCTTTGTTACTATGGTAACTCAAGAGGGAAGGCAGGATGGGTTTAGGTGATGTATATTTTCGTTTACGCAATAAAAACCAATTTCCTCCAGGGAGCCCTGGTAAATTGATTTTTTTTTATTTGCTGACCTATGGCGCCCTGACTACGGATTCTACGGATCTGATAAACAGATTCAGCGAACCAGAAGGGAACGGAATGTAACGAGGACGGACAAATCAGGGTTGTTTCTATGGATGTAGGGGAACTTGTACAATGAGGGGTCGTCTTGCTCTTGTGGTCCTCCAGCACATTTTGATGTAATGTGAGAAGGGAGAATGGATTCAACGTTCGCTGTACTAGGAAACAGGCTTTGGGCCTATTGTAGGAGGAGCGAAGAAAAATTTATTTTAAATTTGTATTTCCTCTCATTATAATGGCTTTGCAATGTTTGCTAATGGTTCTTATAAAGCTTGGGGCAATATTCATTCGGCTACAGTTAAGCTGAAGCTTTTTGCTGGTGTTTTTTACATTTTAGCTAGGCTACGTTTCATATTAATTTTAAGATACTTTCGTTTGCACCCCTATTCAGTATCCGTTTTGCTATTTGCAGCCTCTTTGCGCCGTCGCCGCCGTTGTAAAATACAACGTTAGCCGCCGTGGTTAAGTTGGCAAAGAACGTGCCGCCGTGGTTAAGCTGGCAAAGAACGTGCCACCGTCAATAATGCTTACATTGTTTATATTTATTGCAGAGTATCTGTCCTAGATTTAAAATATGAACAATAAAGCATTTAATTGCAAGCTAAACAATCACCAGTAACGATAGTACTTCACAACAATCAAAAGATTCGAAACATCCGCGGCTCTCTACGCTGCCTTCTACGACAATGTTGAAGCGCACACCTCTGGCACGTACTGTAACGCCAAACGCTAATATTTTTTTTTAATTGGAATTATTACAATTGTTGATCAGCCGGTGCTAGCTTGGCTGTCAACATAGAATTTAAATAATTCTAAATCCTAATTGTAAGCCTAATTGTTAGTCCCGTTTTAGTTTCGTAAGCGACAACAGTAGAGAAATTAGGAATATTGGGTTCGATGTTAGGCCTATTTATTCTGGCAACATGAGATGGAGAGTGTAGTTTCCATAGCAATCTAGAAATCTTGAAATTACAATACGAAGCCAAATTATTGTTCTGTGTTGTGATATAAATACGTAGTCGGCTGTGTACTGTCGTATTATATGAACGGTTTCCTCCTGCAGCGGCGATTTGATGTTTCAAATTTGAGATTCCCGATGATAGCGTCAACGGCACTTTGGTTGCCATGTTGGCTGGATTCCTGGAAGCATTCTTTTACGCAGCATTGGTTTACATGAAACGAATGTGAGTCGTTAACGAATCCTTCTGGTTTTTTTCCCATTTGCTTGTCTTCCTCTAGTGGTTAAAGTGTTATGATCAAATGTTATTATTTCGTTGAGTTATGTCAAAAAAGATTGTTAGCTGTAAGGAAGCTACGATGATTTACTTTGGCTTTTTTTTTTAAAGTTAACTTGATTACCAACAGCACAGTGTATGCTTCGTCGGAATTCCTTAACTATTCACGATTCCAAATTTACAATGGTGAGTGTTAGAAATAAATTCGAAAATTTGTTATTTCTCCCGTAATAATTGTTCAATTTAGTCAAATTTTGGCTCAGCAATACTGTTTGGGGTATCAAGCGTTGTACCAAATTTCATCCCAGTCCGACCTTTCGTTTGGGCTCCACCCAGACTAAAAATGTGCAACCAACACACCAACGGACCAACGGACCAACGGACCAACCAACATTTTGCAATTTGGTGTCCGTTATAGGCTATGCTTCGCTCGCTCGCTCCGCCAATAACGACCCTTGATTAGAGAGAATAGTGGCCCAAAGGCCATAATGGACGTTTACAGGTTCAGGGGCAAATGATAAATAGCTACAACGGAACAGATAGCTGAATTCACCTTTACTGATCTGAAGCGATGAGGTTACTGAAAAATTGAGGGATGAACAGTGAACCGGTGGGACCTCGGTGAACGACCCATTGAATGACGCGATGGGACCGCGGTGGGACCTCGGGAATGAAGATAAAAGGTCGTTTATAGGTAAGATAAGTGAGAATGGGGAAAGCCGCTAGCAAACAAGATATTGGGCTGAGATTGGGTTTTAGAAATACTAGGTAGAATAGCGATCGATATCGGTTTGGCCATGTGCGTGATGATTCGTTGGTGAAGGCAAGTCACTTCTAATGTTATATTCACGTTTGTCGTGCGAAGGAGAGTAATTTGCGACGCCACGTGGAGACCATCAGATTCCACTGAGAGCAAGTGAGCTGCAGTTCAAACGGTCGCAATGTTAAGGTCCAAGCTAACGTGATCATTAGAAGATAACCGCAACCCTGAAGAAGTGCTGCTAGCAGAGCTGTGGCAGAGTAGAACAACGACCTGGAAGACCTGGAAGTTCAGGTAGGTGAGGAAGTAAGGGGAAGACGAACTTGGGCTGTAGGAACGGTAAAGGAGACGGATGCGGTCATACGACCGCAGGCAATGCCTCAACAGCTATGGATGAAGATGGATGAATAGGACCAGATGTCGAAAGGGACACAGGAAGAGACATGTTCAAATCAGATAGTGGTCAGAGGTGCGGTGTAGAAGCTGGTGAAAGCAGAGGCAGTCTGGTTGAAGGCAACGAACCATCTGTAGTTTGGGTCGTTTCTCGTTTGGAATTGATGATTGGTTTTCCTGGAAGCAGTTGCCGGTGTAATGATGCGACCGGGTCGAGAGGCAGCGACCGCCAGAAAGACAATCGTGTAGTCGACGAAGTTCCCCTTAGTCGAGAAGACGGCCAAGCCAAAGAACCCGTTGAGATAGCTAACTGAGCATTTGTGTACATGGTAGAAGAGAGGCAATCTCTGACTCATTTGCAGACCTTCTGAGCCGAGAGGATTCTGGATCGTTCTTGATAGACTTCAATCAAGGCCCAGTCATCCTGTGTCATGGTCTTGCAAATGGTGCATGGACGTGTGTAGTAATCACCGACTCGGGGCTTTCAACAAACCAAGTGAGGGTCGAAGAAATATTTGCGCAGAAGTCGAGGCACTGTTCAGAGAGGAAATGGCGGGCTTAGAGGCCAACAACCTGAAAGATGAACGACACGTGAGTTAAGCCGTGATGACAGTATTGTCATGTGGGTATTTCAGCCGGGGTTAAGGAGGAAAGGTGACGATCAGACTAAGTCGGCAGTGATGATATGTAGTTGATGTGAGAGGGTCGTCCCTGGTCCTGTATGTTGGTCGGGGGACGACCCCAGTAACCTGTGTAACAGAGAGGGGTCTGATGGAGGCCAGGATTCCTTACCCCCCCCCCCTTTTTCTGCGTTCTCACCTGTCTTCCGACAAAAGGATGGATGAATGTGACGACCGTAAGGAGTCGATGGAGGAACGAATGTTGTTGACAAGTGATAGTTGTTAAGAAGCGACAAAGCAGTCATGTAGGAGAACGAAGCTGTTGGACAGGCGTGCAGGTGACCAAGCAGTCTACGGTAACGGTCACTGCCAAAAGAATTGCAAGGAAGGAAGACTATGTACCTAAAAACTACAGACGGATGGTAATACAGGCTTGGCGGTCAGTTTACAGGACCTGCCAAGCCCAATGCCACACCGCAGGTGCAGATTGCGAAGGCAACTTGGAGGCTAGTGTGACGAAGTCAGTTCCAGGTAGGGTCGTAGCTAAAGACCTGCCTGACGACTGGTCATCATGAGCTGTGGTGAGAACAGAGTCTAGTCATGTTTTACAATGGAGGAAAGGTCATTAGCAGCTGCAAGCAAGAAACCTCCAGCGACCATGAACATAGATGGCTGGTAGGAAGACCATCCCAAGTCGTCAAAAAATCTGCAGAAAGCAGACTACCAGAAAGGGACCTCTGGCATTGCATTTGTGACGTAAAGTAGTGGTAATACTGTAAGTCCGAACTGAAGGGACGTCCAAAATGAAAACTCCGGTTCGTATGTTGAGTGGTCGCTGATGTACGAACGGGAACTTCCTGAATATAACGAAAGGACGTCCACCAATTCTCAAAAGACAATGGGCGGTTTGCCTACATGGGCCAGCACTGCACAAAGCACTGTAGAACAGACGAGAAAGAAGGGACTTTAGTAGCTCAGACCACGGTATTCTAACCTCTTTCTCAGGATTTGGGAGGTGGTCAGGACAAACCAGTAGAGGGGCCACAAGTGAGCCTTAGCCTTAGGCGACCGTAAGAAGAGAAGACTGACTAGAGCGGTCCCAATCGGCAGGAGATCACGGTCACACTGGTGCACCGTTTTAGCAATAGAAGGAAGGAACGGTAGCCGTAATGACCAGTGATGCGTCAGCAATGTCCAGGCAGAGCAGTCAGGATGAATGAGAAGAGGTCGTAGCAGGGCTATGTCTCGTATGCGACCCAGTCCAATAATGGCAGAAGAAATCCAATGGCCCCGGCGCAGTCGTGCCGAGTTCACAATGACCCGAAGAGCAGCCACATGGCATAGCAACCTAGAAAAAAGAGATGAACCATGGTCTCGAGCCGATGCTTTTATAGGAGGCTGAATTTATGCATGCGCAGCGGGATGAGATACGAGGCTGACAGGGAAGCCAACAACTTTTCACTTGGAGGGAGATTGCATTAGGAGAGAGGGAAAGCTATAAAATACAGGTAATGTACATTATCATCGGCGTATAAAAATATCCGGTTAGTGCTGTATCACCTGGAAATCTAATATAAGAATAAGAATATGAAGAAGAATATTGGTTAGGTTAGGTTAGGTTAGGTTAGGTAATGAGAAGAGTACCACGTTCTTGTGCGTCCCGCTAACACTACTCATTGCGATGATGCGGCGTAGTTCGTCCTTCGTTGTTCGTGCTTTCAGCACGCCTCGCGGCAGTTTTTGACAGTCTTGGACGTCACGGCTCGCATGCTACGTGAAATCGAGCGTTAAGCCTTTCTACATATAAGGAAGGTGCACACGTGCGTTTTTTGGACGCTGCGGCGCCGCTGCGGTGACGCATCCAATCAGTGCGCACGTACGTTTTATTAACGCGCGTTGACGCTGCGGTGCTGCTTCGGTGACGTATGTGCGCGTTCGGTTCCCTAACGTTGTGTACAAAAAATTATAGTTTGAAACTAACGAGACGATATTGCTTTTTCCGCCTACCTCGTGAACAAAAAATATATTTTAAAACCAATGCGACGAATTTTGGAACATTGATGTACTAATTTAAGACGTACCAGGGTAAAATGTTATACATCCTTTGCAGATTAACTAAAAAATTCGGATCAGTTCTTTAATTATTTCCCAATGAGTCTTCAATCATTTCTGCAGCAACATTTCATTTTTCAGGATAGTTCTGTACTCCCCCCAGTAAACAATTCCATGTCTATTTCTTCGAAATTGGACGCCATTTTCGGTAATGCTTTTGCGGTAAACGGCGGACGTGTGCACCGCTCAAGTCATCCAAGGTACTCAGAAACGCAATTGCGTTTTTTTTAACGCTGCGGTACCGCTGCGTTGACGGGGGAAATTGCTGTGCAAATCGACCGCACGAGCGGCAGGTGGTAACGCAACGTCGACGCAGGTACGTGTGCAGTATCCAACAGATGGCGCTTAAACCAAACCGCAAATGCGGTACCGCAGCGGCGACCACAAATGCGGCGATCGCACGTGTGCACCGGCGCTAAGGAAGCTGTCGGATAACACACTTTGCTGACAATGGCATGTATTGGCAGGAAACGGTACTAATATTGGTAAATCTCAAATTATTTCTGCTTACTTTATCATATCAAAAACCAAAACTGGTAAAA
>JAHWFP010011728.1:22850-38593 GCA_023313725.1 Lithobius niger | reverse complement strand
TTTGATCACACAGCGGACCCTCAAAATATTTGACACCAATTTCCGAACACCCTGTATTTATAAATGAAAGACGAGTGTACAAAATTATTTGCAAATTGGAGTCACTATTTACAAATAATTAGTAACTAATATCGGGAGATTTATAAATGTATTGCTTTGATCTGCCGTTTTATATATTATTGTGAAAATATATAAATGTTTGGTTGATGGAGTCCGATTTATATATTAGGGTAACAACAGTTCAAATATTTATAAATCACAGCAAAAGTTCCGTAAATGCGACAAAAAATGTAGTAGTTTTCAACTTTACACATGGCGCCCCATACGTATGCGGGCCGCGGGAGCCAGGTCTGTTTTTTTTTTAAGTAACTGTTTATTTATTGAGTTGAGTTTGTTGAGTTGCATTCTGGGATAGGAAAATGGCGGACCACGTGTTGCCGCTTACGAGTGGCCACTTCGCTGCTTTCCGTAATGCAAAAGCCTGCCCGTAGTTTAATAATTGGCACGTATTTGTTCTAATACAAAAGTCACTAAGCTTCTCGTGCTGTTAGGCTACGTTCATGAGAAAACCCAATGCCTGAGTGGACGCCGAAAACTTACGCGGTGAAGAAAAACAAGCAGTTCTTCCAGCAGCATGTTGGCTGTTGTATCCGCGGCCAGCCAGAGCCCCCTAAGAAGGAAAGGCCGAGTCAACCGTAGCTCCCGTAATGCTGGAATACGCGCACAGTAAGTTGCTACAGTTCGCCGCAGGAGGGCGCTCCTGGCACGTGCCACTGCGGCGATAAGTTAGCATTCGCGGCTGCTACTATTTTCTACTTTTCGCGACTAGAAACAGACAGTAGCTTCCTAAATCAGGTTGATATTTTAAGTAAAAGCTTAAATTAAATACGAACAAAGAAAAACGTAACGTAATGATTTAAAAAAATAAGGATTACTCTGAACAACAACTCGTACTTCATTATTAGTCCTGCACTGATTTATAATGACTGCTTTAAATTGTTAGAAATCAAGCTATGTCAGTGACTTTAAATAATTCGATAGTTTCATAATTTTGTGCACAAAATTTACTTTAATACCCAGCATAATACGAGAATTAAGCAGACAGATACAGCCAAAACTACATTTCATTTGAAAAAAAATTATAGGGCAAAACGGAAACATATTTTATTGCACACCTGAAAGTTGGATTAAAAAATATTAAAAATAAAAGTAGGCATAAATTGACAACTCACTTTGTAGGTCTAATGCCGAAGAACGTTTTTTTTTTCGAGAGGGCCATGTCCTTTTAACTTATTTTCGACAGTTCCATTCCTACTGGTTTTCTATTTCAGTTTTGTTTTGTTTTTTTATCTGATTGTTGTCATTTGCTGCTCAAGTTGTGCAGAATAATGGATAAATATTCGTCCTGTCAAACTGAGAGAAACGAATAAGTGTAAATGTATATGTTAGGTTTTTTTTTCCTCACAGTCTGATACTTGTTAAGACTCAGCGTGACGTTTGACAGTTCCGTGATTCAAAAATAGTTTAAACAATAACTTTTTCTGTGTTCAAACTTTTTTTTCAGTCAAAAGTTAAAAAAAAAAGTTGTGAAAATAGCGACAATGTCCCAAAAAACGAATCTTGATCCGGTAAAGTGGCTCCGATTTTTTGTTTTTTTTTCCACCCAATTTCTAAGTTAAAAAAAAAAGAAAATTGGGTTTTGGATCCAGAAACATGGTCCCTATTTTCACTTTTTTTTAAACTTTGAGCTGAGATATTTATTAAATCACTCTGTTCATTTTGTTTATCGATGGTTGACAAATTTTTTTTTTCGTCGATTATCAAATTGGGGTATGGAATTTTTCAACGTAAATCCGTATTATAAATATTAGCTATATTTTTATAGCCTATTAATTTAGCTACAACGTCATTTATTATTTTAATTTCCTTCTGTGTTCTCTAATAGTCCATAAAGGACAACGTCACCCTTGAAAAATTTAACTAATACGAAAATGCCGATAAGTTTCATTCGTATTTACCAGTCAGGTGGCTGATCCAACCTTTTAGGCTAATGTTTACCAGCCATCAGCTCGTAAAATAGCGGCCTGAGGCTAATTCATGGTAATTCACACCCTTTCAAGTTAATATTCTTGCCGTGGATTTACAGAAAGGCACACAACAATTTACCATTTTTATTTTAAACAGCCTGAATGCACAACACTCTTGGCCATGCTTTCTTCGCAGAAAGCGGCATATGCCTTAGCTGCCATCTAGCGGCCGTTTCGACGGATTGCGCAATGTTTTCTGTGCGCAGTTTTGCAGGCACTGGCTCGGCCTTTCGTTCTTAGGGGGCTCTAGGCCAGCGAACTCCAAAACGCGTTTATATTTATGGCCGTATTGAGCGGAAGCTAAAAGAGAAACGCGATGCTCCCTCGACAATATACGACGTTAAGCGAATCAGAAAATGTGGCGCAAGCCACACAATAATAACAGCACGAGAAGCTTGGCGGTTGTTGTAATAGAACAAATACGTACGTTGACGTTACAGTGGTGCATTGCCAGGGACTTATTTATTTATTTATTTATTTATACTATGAGAGTTCTATACAGGCTTTACCCTATGAGCTCTACTCTAAACTAAGAAACTCAAACTAACTAAACAAAAGTGCACTAACCCTGCCACAAAACCACAGAGGCTCACAGAAATCACAGACCCAACCCCACTCAACCCAACCCAAGCCAACCAATTTCAACCCAACCCGACCCTAAGTCGGACAAACACCAAGCTGCTGGCAAAGAAAAACCAGAAATCACCATGGTCCCAACCGACCTGTCGACCGACAAAAGGCCAAAATACCCCTTTGTGCATTTCGAACAACGTGACGTTGGACGGAGAACCCCAGAGCCCTCACCAGAGACGTCTCTTTAACCAATACTGGGTGGACACGGAAACCAGCCCACAAAGGGCAGAAGAAAAGAAAATGTTCCAATGACTCTTCGCCGGTGTTACACATACAAATTGGTGACTCACGCCAGCCAAGTCGGAACATGTGACTCCACAGCAGGATGTGACCTGTACGGAGTCTGGTCAAAAGACTCGCATCATGCCACGGCAGACAATCTAAAAAGGACGGCCCTGTAACCGATGGGTGCAGATCAAACAGACGCCTGCCCGTAGACCCGGACTCCCATGCAGACTGCCAAGCCTGGCCTGCAAGCAAGGACAGAACAGGCCGCAGATCCTTGTGAAGCACTCGACAATGCACAGCATTCACCCTTGCAAGATAGCCCTGCCTTGCAAGTCCATCGGCAACCTCATTTTCAAATACAGAGGAGCGCCCACTGCACGTTGACAACCACACCGCGTTGGAGAGCTGCCACAAGCTTACTGCCAATTTCAATGGCAATGGGGTGCTCCAATCGTAACGTCGTGAACGAACGCCGGAGAAATGCAATAGCTGAGGCAGAATCCGAGAAAACCACAAAGGTCGGTAGGCCAAGGTCCAAACCCTCATCAATCGCAATCGACAAAGCCACAAGCTCAGCCACGAACGCAGAAAGCAGGCCATGAAGAAAGTAACTACGTTTTAGGTGCAACTGTTGCACAAAGATCCCTGCACCCCCCTCCCAATGCTCCCTATGGAACGACGCGTCACAAAAGATGCTCACAGCATTTAGAATGGGAAGAGCCTCCCAAACCATTGCAAGTTGATCGCACCAAGTTCAAGGACGGAATGCCCTAGCAAAACTAGGAGATGCGAACACAGCCAAGCCCTGGTGGAGAAGGAGAGACGCCCCAAGACCTGGGGTCCCTAGCCGCTCCCTGTCCACCAGGGACTTTCGGTAGTTTGGTGCCTCTCCCTTATTTGAGTGTCTTTGGAGGCACTTTGTGCTTTGTTGTGGTTTGTACGGGGTAGATTAAGTTAGATGCTAAGTAGGTTTGAGTGAGCATGTAGCGTCCAGGCTTGTAATGTCAATAAAGATAATGTAATACGTGCCAGTTATTAAATTACAGGCAAGCTTTTGCATTACGGAATGCAGCGAAGTGGCTGCTCGTAAGCGACAACGTGTGGTCCGCCATTTTCCTATCTCAGAATGCAACTCAACAGACCTGGCTTCCGCGGCCCGCGGGACGAACGATTCGCTCGTGCCTATCCGCGTGAGCTTTTGACGTAAACAAACAAGAGGACGCGGATAAGCAGCAAAATGCCTTTCAAACGCCGCGCCACGCGTCCTCTCTAGGCGTTGTGCACGGTCCATAAACAAAGTCTTATATTGTGTGGCGGAAGAGCTGCTATATAGAGGGATTTCGGGAGTGTGCTGTTGTTCAGGGCGAAGGTGCGGCTTGATACAAGGGAATTAGTCTGAAGGGGGCGGGGAAGACGATGATGTGACATACAATACCTGTGGAGAGTCTGATGAAACGTTACTGTAGTGCTTCCCAACCTTTTCTGCAGTATTAGGGTGCATTCATGGAGAAAACCCTACGCCCAAGTGGCCACCGAAAGCTTACGCGGTGTAGAAAAACAAGCAGTTTGCCCAGCCGCGTGTTGGCTGTTGTATCCGCGGACCGTGAGCTCCAAACCGCGTTTATGTTTATGGCCGCATTGAGCGGAAACTTAAAGGGAAACGCGATGCTCATTCGACAATATACGACGTTACGCGAATCGGACAATGTGGCGCAAGCCACACAATATAACAGCACGAGAAACTTGGTGGTTGTTGTATTAGAACAAACACGTGTCAATTATTAAATTACGTGCTGGCTTTTGCATCGAGGAAAGCAACGAAGTGGCCACTCGTAGTCCGCAATTTTACTATCCCAGAATGCAACTCAACAGACCTGGATCCCGCGGCCCGCGTACGCGGTGCGCGGCTTTTTTCTAACTCAAACAGATCGGGGGACCGCGCACGGGACAAAAGATTCGTTCGTGCCTTCCCGCGTGAGCTTTTGGCGTAAACAAACTGGCGGACGCGGATAAGTAGCAAAATTCCTTTCAAACGCCGCGCCACGTCTCCTCTCTAGGCGTTGCGCGTGGTCCATAAACAAAGCCTTACTCCCCACTGGGACTAGCAAGCAATGGTGCTCCCTCCCAAAAAAATATGTGTGCAATTTTTTTTCACTACGATCAAAAGTAACATCAACGACACATGAAAACAAAAATGTGTAGAATTTTGGCCGAAATGGCTGCAGATTGTACAAAAAAATCTGTACATATTTAAAAATGAAAATTTCGTCTTCATCACTCATTTTCGCCTTCTTTAGTGATGCATAGTTAAAAAAAAAATCGTCACTGATCTTCAGGGCGCGTTTACGCAACGACTCACCTTTGTAGTCTAGCAGCTAGCAGCTAGAAATCATCCGAAATTTCAGCTTGGCGGCGATTTTAGCTCTGCTGTCTCGCAACGAAAACAGTCAATAATGAGAGTTCAGAAGTGACTGGGAAATTGTTTCGTCGGGAGGAATTCTTTGTCTTATTGTCACTGATTATAAGATTGTCAGCATTTACGCAAACGACGTTGGATTTAGGTAATCCATGTAGCATTGTTACCATGGCAACGACATCTTTGCATCACGGTTAAACAAGCTGCAAAGGCGAGTCGGTGCGTAATGCACCCTTATAGTACGGCGCCGGAAGCGGGTCGCGCCTTCCCAAGGGAGGCCCGCCTCACCGGTTGGGATTGAGAAGTTTCAGAACTTTTTTCAGATAAGATAAAGTAACAGCCAGTATCGTGCACAAAAATAACTACACTACGTTTCGAGAGGACAACCTCCCGTCTTCAGGTTAAAATAAAACTAAAACATTTTATGATGTAGGTGTTTTAGGCTTGCAGCCTTGAGCACAAAAGGAAAACTTGCCAGAGTTATCATCATCATCATCATCGTCATTATCATCAATGCTTACACTTCCGTGTGGGTGTCCATTTCTAATCCTTGCTTCACATTCCACCGTTTACAAAAGGTTGACTGGGAGAGAAGCTGCGGGTTTCGCTTCCATACTCCCAAACCAGTTGAGCTGACGCAGCAATATTCTTATTTTAGCAAAGGCGTCAATTTTTCAGCCCTTCCGAGAATTGGCGCCGAATTAGGATGCGGTACACGCTTTTTCTACCCCAGTCGGCCTCGCCTTGAAGGAGCCCTCTCCTTCTTCCTTCCTTCCAGATTATTTCAACCCTGAGCTGCTACATGCTAACAATAATCGTTAGTGACATGTTAAGATGAAACGTGGGGCAATATTATCACGGACACTCCTTCGTCGAGCCTTACGAACGCCCCCCCTTTATATCACTCCTGACATAACTCAAGGGATTAGCTACAAATCTATTCCTGAAGCTCGATCTAATTTGAACGTACTGATGCACAACTAGGTTTGAAAATTGTCCTTCCTCTTAAAACCGCGAGATTGCTGCCCTTTCAGATGTCCAACCAGACCTTCCAAAACATAGTAAGGGAATCCAACGGATATTTTAACCGTTTTCCTGCAGCTTTCCCGTGAGAAGAAAAACCGTCGTCTGCGAGTACTAGGCGAAAGAAATTTTTCGTTGGGGTTCGCAGTGAAGCCCGCCAGCTGAAAGGCAGGCGGAGCTTTGAAAAGTCGATGAAAACAACATAAAAACTGAGCCGACGCTAATAGGATACATAAAGTGATTCGCTCCTCTTCCCCTACACTCTATACCACATATTTTCTTGCTTTCTCGGTTAAACTTCCCATACAACACTCGACATCTATTGACCATTCATTAGTGGACCAAAACGGCAAATTGTGGCGAAGTCCAATTTGAGACTTCCAAAAGACGTCCGATGAAACATTCGTGGTCAAAAGAAGACGGCCTTCTGACGTCCAATCCTGGCCCATCACGGCACAATTTCGTGCAGAATGTGGTGAGTTAAGGAGGAAAAAAAACGAAAACACACGAATAAATGGCTAGAATAACCACGAAGGTAGTGCTGCACCTGAACTGTAAGGGCTCGTTTATACGCAACGAGACCTTCTCGCTCGCCGAACGCTATTTGCTAGGCAACCGTTATTTATTTACGATTAATTTTCCGTTTCTATTGAATGAATGCGGTAATAGACAACAAATTAAATGTATTATAAATAACAACACGGATAAAGAACAAAGTGCAACAGTCATTTTAAACATTGCTACAACATTGTTGCCATTTCACGCTATTTCCAAAGTTTGCTATTCTCGCTGGAAAAACCGCTCCTAGCAGTGATCAAACGACGGCAGAATAAATAGCTACTCGCAGCAAGAACTCAAAATCCAACATGGCGTCCATTTCGTGGCTATCGAATTCGAAGACAAACCATCGAATGCCGGCATACAAAAAACAGTCCGTCGTCGTGTACTGCAGTAAAAATTGTTTTCTTGTTGTCATAAATCACTCTGTCATGTTGCACGCATCGTACGTCGTGTCGCGGAGGCACGAGGAGAAAATTTTCGTCCGCGTTGTTGCCATGGTTACTACGAATAGACAACTCGAAAGCCGCATTCTCCGACAAAGGCGAGAAGCAGCCAGCAGATTTAGTATTGACCAAGTAAAAGCTAGTAAGCGAGAAAATTGTCCTTGCATAAACGCGCCCTAATTTTGTATTTAATATCTGAATTATACAAATAATCGTTTCATGTTAAGTAATCATTTTCAATTAATTATTTAAAACTTGATAGGCTGCTAATTTCAACAAAAACTTTAACAGCAAATTAAGAAAACAACAAAATTAAAAACAAAAATCAATTGCATTCTTTAGAAGTACGTCTGTCTTCTTTGTTCTCTAGCTATTAAAGAAGTGTAACGTTAGTGCATTAAATGTAGTATCTATTTAGCGCCATATTCATAATGACGGCTCAGCGTGAGCTAAGCATGAGCTCGACCTCAGCTTAGCAATTTGGGATTCACAATGACAACATAGTATGAGCTGAGCACGGACTCACTGTGAGGTTTCACTGTGAGGCCGACTTTGCAAAGTTTGACCCTCGCTCACTTCATATACATAATGACAAAGCCAAGTCGTGGCTCATGATCAAAACGTGAGTCGACTCAAGAAATCCTGTTTGTGTTTCCGTGCCTTCCTCAAAGCTCTGCTTTGCTAAGTGTAAGCTAGGCTCTAACTCACGCCAAAGCTTTACTTTGTTAAGTCTAAGCCTGGATTTCATTATGTATACCAAAGTGAGTCTGAGATAGGCTCAGGCTTCACCCTGACTTAGCAAAGTACCAGCTCAGACTTTGAGTTGAGCCGTCATTATGAATTTGGCCCTTATTTTAGAAACTGCAAATGGTGGATACATCAGAAATAAATTGAAATAGCATAATATGATACCTCAGTTGGATCTAAATCACACGCGAAACTGGTTTGAAGTTGACGAAAACTGGACAACTTGTGAACTTCCACATACTTGTTATGTTCCCTTATGCCACGACTGTGTCGTCACGCTAACTCAACGCCATGCTAAATTTCCGTAGGTTAAATCCCGTTAACCGTAACCGGATGTGTGCGTCGTCGCAAAAATTGTGGGTTGTCAAGTTACTCCACACTTTGTCACTTCCGGATCACATGACCGGGAACGCACACACCAATAACCAAATAAAGCGTGCAAAAAAATACAACGCAATAAAAACGTACAAAAGGAATTATTTAAATTGCCGGAATGTCCCGAATGAAATATTATACCTGCTAACTCTTACGTGTCCGGCCCATACCTAAGCTTATTCACTCCGCGTAGCGTCCCCAATCCCTCTCCCTCCACAAACTAAAATAGAATGACCTTCATTCACACCGGTACCCTATTACCGTATTTTTTAAACAATTCTCAAACTACAAACGCACAAAATGAATTACATACCTTGCCAGAATGTTCTAGCACGATGTCATTCTATCCCTGTTGCTTCTTATCGAAGTTTTTTCACTCCGAAAATCTTGGAAAACAAGAGCGAGCTTACTAGCTTGAAATCTGGCGTAACGACGCGCCCATCTCCTTCCCAGCCACTCCCTCCCCCCTCCACAAACTTGACCCAAAAGACTCGTCCGTCTACCACCCACTCCCCCCTCCATAAACTAAAATGGAATGACCTTCATTCATAGCAACATACTGATTTGCAGTAATTTTCACAAAACAGAAACACGTTTTAATTAAATACGAGTTAGCTTCACGTCCCAACCGTAGTATAAATAATTTATTGGTGAGAAACGAGCGGCTGTCGAATTTTAACCCACGGCTGCGATTATTGTCCCGGCTCTCGTATGCAAATAAGACTTGGGCTCTGCCCTAGATCTATTTGCATACTTGAGCCGGGCCAATAATCGCAGCCGTGAGTTAAAAATCGATAACTGCTCGTTTCTCACCCATAACTATTACTTGTTCAGGTTTATTGGACCTGCATTGAATGTCTTGTTCGTCCAATTGGTCCAAATTTGGACCTAACGTTCTAGATGTTCTGGATTTACACTAGACGTCTAATGGAACCCCATTTTTTGAAGCTTGATTTACAAAATCACGCTTCTATAGGCAAGCAAGCGAGGTCGGCATGGTATGATTCCTCCTTAACACCAAAGACTGCTTTTACTAAGTTAATTACCCTTCGCATGCGCCGACTCTAACTCGATGCGGAGTCCCTCTTACGTCATGTATTTGTGATCTTTGAAATCAACATGGATGTCGTTCTCGATCCAACGAATCGACGCAACTCTGGACTAACAAACAAAAAAATACTTATTATGAAACTTAAGCGGGACCGCTCCGAACGTAAAAGTTGTATTCGAGTTTATTATGGTATGAATTCCAATCGGCAATGTGACTTAAAATGAACTTAAGTTTGCTGTATCAAGTCACTGGAAGGAACGATCACATCGGCAACAGTCCTATAAGCGACCTCCCGGGAAAAAAGGCGGTCATTCGTCGTCGCTGGTTTGCTTTTTCGGCACGCCGCCGGCAATAATTCTGCCAGTGTTTTAAACAATTCCGCTACGAAGTGTGGTTAAAAATTTGAAATAGACGCAATAACTATACCCAACAAACACCATGGCCGTTAGTTACATTTGTTTTTAACAACAATACAAATTCGTAAACACCACAAGGCCTCGTCACAAAATACGCGTAGAACAGTTTTTTGTGTGGTGGTTGTAGTTGAGTTTTTTCTGCGTTTTTTATTCCCGTCCCACCAAGTAAAACTAGGGTGCCGACAACAGAAACTGCATACCGTTATTTAACCAAAAGTATGGAGCGTAAATAAGTCTAAACTAATTACCCTTCCTCAAATACACACAAAAATCGTGCAACTTTTTCTTTTTTTGGTCGGGTCCTCCCACCACTGCAGTCCATCGAACAGTCGCGCCTTGTCTTGCAGATTTTCAACAACAATATGTGCTATCACATATGCCGTACAAACTCAAGCTTCATAGATCACAGTTGTGTTCTTGTTCAGTCTAAGACTATTTACCCGCCTTTATTCGCAGGATCGTGTCCGCCTCCCGTTTTGACGACCAAGGAACAATTTTTTCCGACTTCTGTACCCCTCGCCCCCTGGACATATTTTCGACCCTATCTTGGTAGCCTATGCATAATGTGTGCTGTTTCAATGTAGGCTTTAAAACCAGGACATAATTTTTGAATTGATCACCGGACAAATTTAAGACTTTTTTTCAAGTTCTATTGGTACATTGACAAGTCACGGGATTCGATCCAGCGTCCACTTAGCTAGCCGAAGACTCTGACACTAGGCAGTAGTTGCTCACGTTGCCCGGGGCTTCCAGGGACCCTTCACTAGTAGTATCTTCCAAAACCACCACACACGAACCACTGTAGCTCTCGAGTTCTAACGACAGTTCGGTACATTCAATGCACGGAAACCTCAACAGAACGTTCCAAAATTGTTTGATGAGGGAAACGACGTCACCTTTCAACGTGACTGATGGCTCCATCCAGAGAGAATCAGTCGATAAACTGTGCCTCGCGCATGCTCTCATTTCCGTAAAAATCAACCTCCTTTGCGAGCTGCTGCGATTTGTTAGCTCCCACAATCCCTCAGTGGCGTTCAAGATTATATCACTTCCGTTGAACGTCAAAATATATGATGCGAAATCGCGGACTATCCACGTGTGGTAGGGCGTTCAACAAAATATCTTTTTCTGTCGTTACCCGAGTAAGTAGATCAATTTTGAAAGGCATCCCCAATTAAAAGGTATCTAATTAAAGTTATCGAGTTTGTTTTGAATTGTGCCAACTAGTTTTGACAGCAAGGCCGTATGGGGAGGGGGGGGAGGGGGGAGGAGGTACTTCCTCGGGTCCCCGTGCTGGAAAGACAATATAATGAAGAAGACGGAAGTACCAAAGAAAGGTTGGATAATTTCTAAGAAATAAAAAATCCTAAAAATTTTGTTGAAAGAGGCCCCTTTCTTAAGGTTTACCCCGTACCTCCCTTTACCGTGCTTAAAGCTACTATCTAGGCAAAATATATTTCTCAATAAGCACATGGAGCAAACACTAAAATTTGATTAATAGAAATTTGCGTGTCTGTCTTTACCACCATCATGGACTGCGTTAAGAACAAGGCGTGGACAACTTTTAAACGATTCCTGCAGTTTGACCGTATCACTTGATTTTCTCAATTATTTAAAACGTTACCAGTATATTGAAAATAAAAAAGTGGCTAGTGCCTAGAACCGAATCAGCAACTAACCATTCCAGATAAGAGCAAATCCAGATAGTGGATTTGGAGGGGTCGACTCTTATTTTTCCGAACTTTTACACGTGTTTATTCAGCTTTTTTTTTCATCTGTTTCAGTATTTTGTACGTCCATTAGCTTTGGAAGGGACCTGAGCACCCATCCCTGGGGGGGGGGGGGTTGAGGCTTAATACCGCGTTGACAGCTAGGTCATTAGCGCCAACATCAGTCACAGTGCAGTGGTCCGGGTTGCCACTGCACCACACATTACAGAGATAATATACAAACCCCCAATCTAAATCTTGTCATACATCTGTACCTCCTACAAAAATTGAAACACTCTAGACAGGAGGAGAGACTTATCGCCCAACTGACGCGCAATGTCTCGCAGAACCTTCTGTTGGTCAGCATATATTTTTGGTGCTATAAACCAACAGATGTGAATGCAAAGGGAGAGGAAAAAAGTAGAATTAACCTTCTTTTCAACCGCTAAGGTTATCTTGGGACAGAGAAGGACAATTTAATGGTAGCATATTTTACATGCTCATTTTACATATTTTATATACTTATTTTATATATTTATATTATACAGGTTGGTCCAAAAGTTGGGCCTATCTGAATATATCCTAAATGGTGTCAAATATCCTGAAAACAAGTTTATAGTAATAATGAGTAAACAGCGAGGATACAGATGAGTGTAAAGACAAGGTCATCAAGGTCCATCAAGGTCATCGCGTTGCTAACTTCTAAAGGAAGCACCGTAGACCATCAGTGCAAATTTGAAAGTTGTAGGTAATCATTAAAAACTGCCAACCCAATAAAACAGAATGGAAATCCATGCAGAAACGCCAGAGTTATGTGCAAAATACCCTTTTTGCACATAAACTTCACTGCAAGAGCTACTTGTCAAGCAGTGAAGCAAATGGAAAGGTTAGAAGGCAGTGACCAGCTAGCATCTCCGGTCTGTTGTACACAGTTATCCCAACGCTGTTTATTTCATGTTTGTTTGTTGTTTTACGGGTATTAGCCAGTTTTGTGTATTTCATTGCGTGAAATTTGAACAAAGTTTCTGTCACCATTTTATTGTTCAGAACCAACGGGTGTGGTATGTGGTCAGACATGTTATTAGTGGGTTCTAAACAAATAACATGGGCGTACATAACTGTAACGAACTTGCAAATAAATTAATTGTAAATAACTTTGTAAACAACTACAAAAGCTGCAAACTTGGCAACTTGAAGGCTGTTTTCGTAACCTCTGACTATTGAGTCAGAAATGGAGGATTAATTTTGACCAACAAAGAGGGGGGGGGGGTTAAGGGCCAACTTGGACCATCACGTTTGTGTGGAATAAAAATAAGATGGAAATCAATCAAGAAGGTGCTCGAAATGGTGTCCCATCTCATTGCGGCATGCTTGTGCCCGTGACGTTGTGGAATGTAGTACCCGTTCGAATGTTGCTGCTGGGATGGCTCTACAAGTTGCACGTATCCGTTCCTTTAGGTCTTCAGCTGTTGTTGTGGGGGTTTCATACACTTGGGCTTTAACGTGGCCCCACTGGAAAAAGTCCAGCGGAGTTAAATCTGGTGATCGAGCAGGCCAAGTAGTTGGGCCAGCTCGACCGATCCACTGTCCTGGGAACAAAGCGTCCAACCGCTGTCGCACAGTTCTACGGAAATGGGGTGGGGCTCCATAAAGTTGGTACCAAATTGCTTGCACCGTCGCTAGTGCCAGGTTGTCCATAACGTCAGTTACAACGTCATCTACAATGAGTTCAAGATAGCGTTCACCATTTAGAGTTCCATCGTAGAATACTGGGCCAATGATGTGGCCATTTGGATCCCACACCAGACATTAAACCGCCATTGTTCCTGATGTCTGGCTTCTCACAACCAGTGAGGATTCTCGTCTGCCCAGTAGTGCACATTGTGCGTATTCACGATGCCATCCCGTGTGAATTGCGCCTCGTCCGTCCAAAATACATGATTGAAAAATAAAGGGTCAGCAGTAGTTCTTCCCAAGAACCAATCGCAGTACTGCAGACGGGGGTCATAATCTGTTGCTCGCAGCGCCTGATGAAGATGAACATGGTATGGATGGAAACTGTTCCTCTTCAGGACACGTAGGACAGACTGATGACCATAGAGTTAGATATATTATATTGTTACACCAGAGAGGGAACATTAGCTTCAAATCCTGTCCGTGCGTAATCACCGCCGCCAGGAGCCACGTTGGCGCCACCGTCGATTTGAGAAAGATTTCGTTCGGAGTACAGGTGTGCGCCACCAACAGTCAAATCAAACGCAACTTACGCCGCCACCAGCAGATTGGGACCATGTCATCGCTTTTACGTGTTAGGTAGTGTCAAAGCTGAGTTACTAAAAGATGAAGTACACATTTATTCATGCTTAAGAAATAACTGAACTAATTGGAACTTGAAACAAAATTTGGCAAATTGGAAACATTATGGTTCATTGTGGTGTGCTTGCTCTACATGCTAAAAATGAAATAAAATCAAGCTGGATTATTTCATTTTGCAACAGCAAATGCGTAGTCGAACAGTAGAGCAAAGGGAGGGGGCGGGATGATAGGGGGCAGCCCCTTCCCCCCTCCCAAAAAAAAAACTAATAAAACGAGCCGAGTGGGAATAAAAATCGCGGAGAATGGTTATTTGCTATTTTCTTCAAAATTTTGATGAGACCATTCATGACATATGGGACCGGTCATTATTTACGGCTGGTGGGGGTCGTTAAGTTTTTGGACCCTCTTGGGGCGAGGGGGGGGGTCATACATTTTTCAGGTCCCCTCATGGGGGGGGGTCAAAAACACACTGGAAGAAAAAGAACACACTGGAAGAAAAAGTTATTTTTGGACCTCAAAAATGGCACCTAATTTCAGCAGTCAAAATTTGTAAAAACGCTTCACCCCCACCATCATATTAGTGTTTACAAGCTTTTGAAGCTGTTATTAGAATTACTGCAAGTATAGTTTTTACAAAGAACTTCGTAAAACGAAGCACGTTTCCTTACAACTGACGATAACTGGAGGAGTGGAGAGCAATTTACTTATGTGGCTATAGCACTAATCTGCAGACAGTCGCAATCGGTAGTATACGAAAAGTGGTGGGGGGGGGGGGTTTACATTATTTTTGGACCTTGTTTGGGGGGGGGTCGAAATTTTTTTCAGAGTCTTGAAAGAGAGGAGTCATCGAAAATTTGGTGGTCACATTTTCATTTCCTCCACCCCTCCCCCTCCCCCGGCCATAAATAATGACCGGTCCATAAAGCGAGAATAAATATACGTTAACAGTAGGGTTGTCACACTTTTTCTAGCAGAGGTGCAAAGTGAGGCGTAAAATTTGAACCCCCCCCCCAAAAAAAAAAATTGTTTACGTTACTGATGTGCCAAGTGAAGCTATTCTTCGCTTTAGGTTATGACAAGCAATTAAATTCGTATTCTGTGTCGTCTGCTTCCGTCTTTATGCTTGTTTCTCAACACGCCTTTTTCTCAATGGGGTCGCCATCTTGGAAATCCGACGCGGACAAGTAAAGCTGAAATAGCCATCCCCCTGCTGATGACTGATGTCAAGTGCCCTTCCAACTGCACGACTACTGGTATGCGGGTTTTCGGCTACTGCTGCGAGAACCATCACACTATTGTTGTCGTCTGTTGCAATTCGAGGCCGACCTGTTCGAGGACGGGCTACAATACTGCCCGTTTCCAGGAAACGAGCAAGTGTCCTGTTGAACGTTCGTATTGTTGAGGATGCCGTTCTGCATAAATTCGAAGAGCTTCACGAACATTTTCGTGGGCCAAACCATAGCACATGATCATGTCCACGAGTTCTGCATTGGCGTAGGCTGCCGTCTGAAATTACAGTGTTCTGTGTATCTGGCTGAAATTTGCTAAAGTGCAGTTAATTATTTACTCATCAGCCTAACTGAGAGTAGTTGAAATAAGACTGAACTGTGCTGAAGTGCAGGTAATTAATGTCTCATCAGCCTAACTAAGAGTAGTTGAATTATGGCTGAAGTGTGCTGAAGTGTAGTTCTTATTTCTTAATCAGCCTTAGGGATGGGTCATTATTAATGGCGACCGG
>JAHWFP010011728.1:0-19149 GCA_023313725.1 Lithobius niger | reverse complement strand
AAAGTTTGACGTTTAACATGGAAGTTCATGCTGAGGCTTACATAAGGGCGGTCCTTGATAGGTCAATAAATTGAGAATGATTCGGCCTATCAAGGACTGCGGTAGCGGTCCTTATGTATGCCTCAGCATGAACTTCCATGTTAAACGTCAAACTTTGAACTCCTATAGTCTCGCCCAGAATTGACATAGACCAACGAAATTCGGTATTAGGGGTCGTGTCGTAACTATTTCACCACATTACAAATTTTAATGACAACAATCAAACCGTTCGGCGTCCACAGCATGGCCATTTCTTGTTGTTGTTGTTGTTGTTGTTGTTGTTGTTGTTGGGACTCTTTGCCCTCACCTGGAGACCGAACCACTGAACCGATTTTCAAAGTCTATAGCTTAAAACGTAAGTCTGGACAAGGCCTAGGGCCTTTCGCAGGCTATTTTAACGATTCTTGACACGGAAAGCCAAATGGGCTAAAGTTTTTGCTCTCACCTAGAGTTCGAACCAATGAACCGATTTCCAATTTGTATAGCTTAAAATGTAAGTATTAACACCGACCAGGGCCTTTTGAACCCGATTTTGATGTGACTGCAGTATTCTGGTCGGCAGAGCAATTATTATTGCACAGCATTGGGCAGAAATCATTAATGTTGCTGTTGTGACTCTTTGTCCTCGCCTGGAGATCGAACCACAGAACCAATTTTCAAGTTCTATAGCTTAAAACGTAGGTATGGACAAGGCCTAGGGCCTTTCGCATGCTATTTTAATGTAACTACATTATTCTTGACACGGAAAGCCAAATGGGTTAGAACTTTTGCTCTCACCTAGAGATCGAACCAAAGAACCAATTTTCAATTTGTACAGCTCAAAATGTAGGTATTAACACCGATCAGGGCCTTTTGAACACGATTTTGATGTTACTGCAGTATTCGCATCAGCAGAGCAATTATTATTGTAGAGCACTGGGCAGAAATCATTAAGTTGAGTAAAAAAATTTTGCAGAAATTTTGCAGAAAACATAAATTTGGTACACAAGTCTTTCTTAACAGTAAAAATGGAACCAGCCATGGACCCCAATGAAATACCCAAAGTGCCATCAGTGACCCCTTCCGCCCCAGAACATCCTTGTGATGCCTCCCAGGGGTTTGGGCAACAAATTCTTATAGATCAAGCTAAAAACATGAAATTGGGTGTAAAAGTCACTCTTAGCAGTATAAAACGAATCATCCATGGAAAAGACTCTCTTGTAACAGTTATTTTAAGGTGATTACAGTGTTCTTTTCTGTGTTATTCTTGCTAAAATAAGAAAAAAAAAATAAGGGATATTAGTATTAAAAAACGCTTAAGCGTATAAAATACGGATGTAAGCTTTAAAAAACTTAAAGCCCTAAAGGAACAGATATTAGAAAACGACATGTAAGCCATCAGCGTCGCACTAATACGTGTAAAAGAAGCTCCAGCTTGTTTTTTGGGTCGCTGGCGATTCTTTTACACGTATTAGTGCGCCGCTGATGGCTTACATGTCTTTTTCTAATATCTATTCCTTTAGGCGGGCTTTAAGTTTTTTAAGGCTTACATCCATATTTTATACGCTTAAACGTTTTTTAATACTAATTTATAGGTTTTTGGTGTGGTTTTAATTTTGTTTCAGTTTATTTTATTTAGTCAGTTTTGGTGTGTTCATATCATTCCTTTGAAGGGCGAACCATTCTCAACTTGGTAGCCTCTTTACCAGTTTTTGGCTTTGTTTATTTTGCATTCTTTTTACAGTTGGTTTATTTTTCGTTAATTGGACGTGAATACAATTTCTTTGGCAACGTTGTTTAGATTTATCGTGATACACTAGCGTGTGTCTAGGCATGCACGTCAGTATACATGTTGTCATTGTCAGAACTTTGGCCGTCCAATGAAAGACGAAGCCGACAATACTAACAATGTTTATAACAATATTCTCGTACTTACACGCCCTCCCAGGCCATCCCCGTTACGCCCCCAGGCTTCAAACCATTAAAGGTACGCAGTTCGTATTGTACTGCACCCATTCATCCAATTTCATAGCTGGAAGCTTTCCCGTTATCTCGGTATCGATGAATAATCACCCTATGGGATTTAACATGGGGATGTGTAACTAACTAGTAACACATTTTCAACATTATTGAGGGTCAGATTTTGCACTGATAGCAGCTTAGCTGGCATTCCTACACGAGTTAATTTTTGTCAGGTAAGTCATTGATCTCGATTTCAACACAATTTAAGCTTTTGTACCGCATTATTATTTTTCTCCAAGTACCTGGAATGTGCCCAACTATGCTTCAATATATAAGACACTAACGCTATGGCATCGCGCTACAATGGTTTACAACCTTGACAATTAAATTGATGTGATTTTTTTTGTGATGTTTGTGCCTAACTTGGCGCGACACACTATTGTGTGTCTAGATCATTGTGGTTTACATAGAAAAAATACAGACATTAGAATTGATTGCAAGTGACAAGGAATGAAATGAAATGAAATGAAATGGGCTTCTATTTTCAATTTTTCAAATAAAGAATGTACATAAAAAGAAGACATGAAGTCTTTTGGTGCCCGGAGAAACAATAAAAGGATACTAAAAATCACAAATGTAAATGCACAACACTATAAAAATAACAAGTAAAAACATACAGTTTAAGACAAAAAATAAAAAAATTAAATAAAGCAAATAAAAATAAAATAAGAACACAGGAAATCCTAAAAAATAAACCAAGAAAAGAAACTTGAGAAAAAAGAAAGAAAGAAAGAAAGACTTTGTTAGTACAAAAGGGAAGAATTTTTCAACACTTCTGTAAAAAAGTTCTTACGAAAAAGAGACACACTAGTGGCAGTTCTAATATTTATTGGTATTGAATTCCAAATCCTTGAAGCACCCGCTAATGACAAGTTACTTATTTCAGTCCGGTTAAAACTTGTGTGACAGTTTGAAGCATTACGAGTGTTATGGCCTTGGATGGCAAAACTTTATCTGAAAAAATTATTAGACGATCTGTTCTTAAAAATGTGAATCCCACCTCTGTAATAAATAACCTCATTAACAGGGAGAATTTTTGTCATCTTGAATAAAGGCAAACTATGTTCCTTAAAAGGTCGGTGCAGTATTGATCTTACAGCTTTCTTTTGTAACTCTAAAAGACGGATTTTGTTAGTTTTACAAGTGTTCATCCAAGTTAAAATGCAATAATTGAGATGTGGATGAATGAGAGAGTAATAAAGTTGACGAAGACAAGATGATGTATAAAATGAGATTTAAGATTGTATAAAATGCCAACTCCTTTTGGTATTTTGGTTGCAATCAATTGAATGTGGTCATTCCAACTTAAATGAGATTTAATTTTTAGGCCTAAAAATTTAGTAGTATCAACTTGTTTAATGGATTGGTTATGAATACTGACACTAGGTTTTAAATTTATAGGCTTTTGCCTGGCTCTAAAAATTAAGAAACATGTTCTTTGAATATTAAGTCATAGCCTATTTAAACTTAGCCAATGGGATACTTTGCTTATTTCTGCCGTAACAGTATTTACAATTTCGTATAGATCATTTCCCGTTAGATAAAAAGTAATATCGTCAGCAAATAAAATCGACTTAAGTAGCTTAGAAACTCTAGGAAGTTCATTAATATAAATTAAGAAAAGTAATGGACCCAAAATGGAGTCTTGTGGGACACCATAGGTAACAGGCCTAAGCAAAGATGAAGAGTCAGCCAACTGCACATATTGGCATCTGTTTTTTAAATAACTATTGATCCATTGGTTGGCAGTACCTTGATACCGTAATGGCTTAATTTGTTCAATAAACGTTGATGATTCACAGTATCAAAAGTTTTTTTGAGGTCTATAAAGACTGCAGTTGTATACATGTTTTCCTCAAAAACCTAAATAACATCTGCAGTGAATTTGAGAGTTGCATCCTCAGTACTTTTTCCGGAACGAAAGCCGAATTGGTTGTTGGTTAGAACTACATTTTTCTTGAAGAAATTAGAGAAGCGATTAAAAACAATTCTTTCACGAATTTCTGAGAAACATGGCAGTATAGAGATTGGCCTGTATATAGTTGCCAATATCGTGAGTATCACCAGATTTATAAACAGGAACAACTTTAGTTTCTGTTGATCTGGTACTTGACCGTGCAACAGAGAATGATTGAAAATCGAGGTTAAGGCAGGAGCTATTAGGCGCAACAAGTTTAACTATCTTAGATGATAATCCATCATGTCCAGCATCATTAGAAATAAACATCTTGGAGATTTCAGAAATTACTTGTGAATTAGTATAGGGTCTGAGGAAAATTGAGCTTTTAAGTGGCAGTGAAAACATATCATTCACACCAGCATTTACCTGGTGAATAGCATCATCTAATTCTGCTCTAATTTAGCTGAAGTACTTGTTGAAAGTTGTTGACATCGACGGGGAATCCGTGATCAGCCTTCCTTACAACGCAGTGACTGGATTGGTTGCTCATGCTTCTTTTTACCCATGAGATTGTTCAAGATATTCCAAGTTTTCTTCATATTGCTGGATACCATCTTCAATCTCTCTTCAATATGTTGTTTTTTTTTTGATAATTTGACTACTTTAATGTGAATTTTGTTGAACAACTCATATTTTTTCTCATTTACTTCATTGCAATTTTTAAGAAAATTTTAGTACAGTTTTGATTTAGTAGCACAAAAATTAATAATTCCTTGTGTAATCCATGGGCTGTGTCTACATTAATTGATTTCTTAAAGGTTCGAAGAGGAAAATGTCTGTCGTATGTTTGTTTAAAGGCAGAACAAACATGTTGATAGATTTTAATGTTAATGCTACATTTGATACATTTTAAAGTTAATGTTAATGTTGATGCATGAGAGTGCAGTTAATGACACTCGTGCTTTTCATAAAATCCAAACACTTGTCAAAATTCTGATGAGATAAACAAAATACGCCTAATCAACAAATAATTTTCAAATTAACGCAAATTAAAAAAAAGCGTCCATGCGACATCTTTGCTGACAGATCATGATTATTAAAGTATGACCAGTGACTAGAATTTTCCACGTTGCTTTTTGACAGGGGAACTTTATTAATTAGAAAACAAAAACGAAGTCGTTGGATGTTTAAGGTAGGGTTTACTGGTCCAAAGTCAAAACACCGTAAGACCCCAAATGATCTTTCCTGTAAGGTTTCAGACACTGCAGTGTTGCTGTGGTGTTTAGTCCACGTTAAACCTTACTGCTTTATTTCAATGTTTTTACCATTTTAATTTTTCACACGATAGATTGGTGCTTTCTACTTGGCTAAACGACATCACCAGGAAATGGCTTAAAACTAATCATCTTAATGTGCTTAGCATAGCTCTACAGATAATTCGGGTAATTTGGAAATTTAGAAAAATGATATAGGCTTATTAATCATCAGTAGGGTGATGAACGGAAAGTAGACAACTTGACTGAAGAAGACTAAACATTACATTACATTATTCTTACTTGTTTCGGCATTAAAAGTTTTGAAAGTTGGGCTCTAGTTTTAATTGTATTTACGTGTATAATGGTTAGACGCAACAGTAAGGTTTCACGTGGACTAAATAATACAGTACACTGCAGCATCTGTGTTACCTTGCGGTTTTGACTTCGGATTAGTCTAGACACACGCTGTGTGTCGCGCCAAGTTAGGCAACAAACATCACAACAAACATCACATCAATTCAATTGTCGAGGTTGTAAACCATTGTAGTGCGACGCGATAGCATTGTTGGGCACATTTCAGGTACTTGGAGAAAATAATGCGATACAAAAGCTGAAATTGTGTTGAAATCGAGAGCATTGACCCACCTGACAAAAATTAACTCGTGTAGGAATGCCAGCTAATCTGCTTTCAATGCAAAATCTGACCCTCAATAACGTTGTAATTGTGTTACTTGTCCGGTCATCCCCATGTTAAATCCCATAGGGCGATTATTCATCGATACTGACATAACGGTAAGGCTTCCAGCTATGAAATTAGATGAATAGGTGCACTACAATACGAACTGCGTTCCTTTTATGGTTTGAAGCCTGTGGAAGTAACGGGGATGGCGTGGGAGGACGCGTAAGTACGAAAATATTGTTATAACCATTGCTAGTATTGTCGGCATCGTCTCTCATTGGATGGCCAAAGTTCGGACAATGACAACGTGTATACTGACGTGCGTGCCTAGCCACACGCTAGTATATCACAATAAATCTAAACAACGTTGCCAAAGAAATTGTATTCACGTCCAATTCACGAAAAATAAACCAAATGTAAAAATAAAGCAAAATAAAAAGCCAGAAACTGGTAAAGAGGCTACCAAGTTGAGAGTGGTTCGGCCTTTCAAAGGAACAATATCAACACACCGAAACTAACTGAATAAAACAAATTACAACAAAATTAAAATCAAACCAAAAACCTATAAAGAGGTGACTAAGTTGAGAATGATTCGGCCTATAGGCAAAAGGTAGTAGCAAATTGTGGAAAATCAATTTCGTGTTGACGTGGTACTTTATTACAAATCTGCACGGTAGTGGAGTTGAGTAAATACACAATTAAAAAAAAAGAGTGATATTATAACAAAAAAACAAAACTGGCAAAAGGGGCCGCCGAGTTCCGATTGTTCGGCCCATCACAGGAGTGATATCAACACACTAAAATATTCGCCAACTTAATCGCACCGTATAATACTTTGCACGTTAAATTAAAACTTGTACATTGCTACCGAAAGTAGCAATGTTCTAGTTTTTATTTAACCTGGCGAACTATTAACCGGTGTGATTAATTTGGCGAATGTTTTGGAGTGTTGATATCACTCCTTTGAAGGGCCGAACCACTCGGAACTTGGAGGCCCCTTTTACCAGTTTTGGTTTTTGATATGATTAAAACTTACCTGAAACATAAAACGATTCGTTTTTGTTTTCTAATTCATAATAATTGGACATACACGTTGGCCCTTTGTAGTTCTTGTATAACGCACTGAATTTCGTTCGCTTCACTCGCTCATTCAGTGCAAGTCTTTCTAATGAAAGTTGGTTTGTCCGAAGCTCTCGTTTAGCAGCTTTGGCCTTTATACGTATTACTACAGGACAGCAAGCCAAATGCGGTCCTCTTCTGCAGTAAAGGGTTCAACTCAAAACTGCTGTTGTCAGGAAAAAAAAACCTTTAAAGTTTGTACTCAATTCGCTGTCAAAGCGATGTCAACAGTTTCTTTTAAGTACTGAATCCGTTATTGAATACACTGTTTTCAGGTTCAACTGTTCCCTATAAATCATAGCATTTAAACATTCTTTAAACGTGCAATAATAAAAAAAAAATGTTCTTACATATAAGTCATTAAAAGCTTTAATGTTGTAACATAAAAAAGATGTAACTGACTATAGATTGTTACGCTAAAAAGGAGCACGTTGAATTATACCCACAATCTCCAGGAAGTAGCAGCCTTTTTGCCTGACAAATTGTATAGACCTAAGCAAGTTTCATCCTTTTGCCGACTGATAACTTCTGATTGGCTGGAGATACGACCTTGAAAATTTTTTTGGCGACAGAGGGAGTAATTTGAGGCTGTTATTCAAAAAGGGTTTAACTCCAGTTATACCCTTACTGCAGAACATGGCCCGTAAGTAGGAAACAGGTTTTGGCCTATTGCATAGGCGAAGCGGATAAAAATTTATTTTAAATTTATTCAATACTTGCTAATGGTCCTTAAAAATCTGGTTGCAATACTCACTCGACTAGGTTTGAGCTTTTTGCCTTTTGGTGTGAAGTTTTTTTCCTCGTCTTTTGCCCATTTTCGCTTCTTATTTTTTATTTTAGGTAGGCCTAATCTACATTTTGTATCAATTTTAAGAGGCTTTCGTTTCAATTTTAAGAGGCTTTCGTTTGATTCCACATTTAGTTTCTGTTTCGTTATTTGCAGCCACTTTCCGCCATAGCCACTGTCTATAATAAAAATGTCACGTTAGTCACCGTGGTTAAGCTGGCAAAGGGCGTCCCACCGCCAATAATGCTTACATTATGCATATTTATTTCAGAGCATTGTTTATGACTTTCCTAGATTTGAATCTACATATATAATACGGAGCAGGCGGCCAAATCACCGGCCACGCCATTCCGTCGCACAATGAAGTACTCCACTCTGTAGTGCCATCTGTTGACGGGATTCGCCTTCAAATTCGGGTTGGAACACTTTTCCAACGTCTTCGAACAGATCGCGCACTTACCAAACCTGCCATGTCGCCGTCTATTGACGGCCTTGGACTACAAGTTCGAGTTATAACACTTTTTCCAGAGTCTTCAAACAGATAGCGCCACTTACCAGACCTGCCGCACCGTTATTGGGTTCGTTTTTTGGTATTGTTGTGGTACCAAAGCAGCCAACAAAGTTTTAGTCTCGTGGACTGTGCCATTGTCGGCGTTTGAGCTAAAAAAAACGACCCGTGTCAACTAAACCAGACAACTTTAAACCAAACCCCCTCGAAATTGGCAGCCTGATACGATGGAAAGGCGCTTTCATTTCCTAAATGTTCTCTTCCAGAAAGGAGTTGAATTGTGTTAAAGGGTTAAAGGGTTAAAGGGTTTAACGAGCGTTAACCACTCCTGGTCATCTGCCCGAAGCCCTAAGGCCCTATGTCTGAATTGTGTTTAAGTAGGCGGCAACAATCGTTGCTTGCAACAATGTCGCCATGCACGGTACCGAGGTGAATTATTTCAAAGGATTAACTTAAACATAGGGTTACTTGCTTACTGGATGCTAGATTTCTCAGGTTTTTTTTTAGCCTTCAGTCAAACATACGCATGCGACTTTTCCGGGGCTGCACGAAAAGGGAAATGTCACGGAGCGACGTTTTCGGGGGGTGCGGGAGAGGGTGCCAGGGCAAGTGCGTGTGGCGGGCAATGCGCGCTAGCGAAGTGAATTGTTTCAAAGGATTAACTTAAACATGGGATGACTTGCTTACTGAATGCTGGATTTCTCAGTGATACGGTTTTTTTTAGCCTTCAGTCAAACACACGCCAGCGACTTTTCCGGGACTGCACCAAAGGGAGAATGTCACGGGGCGACGTTTTCGGGGAGGGGAAGGCGGGCAAACGTGTATGAGGGGAGGGGGCAGGATTGTGGGGATTGGGAGTTAAAGTAATTGTGGGGGAGAGGGCTATGTGGGAGCCATTGACATATTCGATCTTCGGTTTGATAAATTTAAAACCAAAGTCCAAACACCTGGAGATAGGCGGGGAGGGGGGAGGGGTGCGCACGGGTACAACTAGTACTAATAATAAAACATTTAACTGCAACGATAGCACTACACAATAATCAAAAGATTCAATTGATCCGAGGCTCCCTTTCCAGCTTCCTGCGACAATGTTAAAGCTCACACCTCTGGCTCATACTACAATTGCGAACGATATAACTTATCACAATTGGAATTATCACACTTGTAGGTCAGACTGTGTTACTTTGACTGTGAAGATAGCATTTAAATAATTCTAAAGCGTTCAGAACCTTTCGGCCTGATTTTTAGCTGCCGTTTTAGTTTCGTCAGCGACAACAGCAGAGAAATTAGGCCTATTGCGTTTGAGGTTATGCTTATTCATTCTTGCAACACGGGATTAAAGGTTCAGTTTCCATTCCACCCGCAGGAATCCTGAAATTATTTTATAAAGCTATCTTACTGTTCCGTGTTGCGTGTCGTCGGCTGTACTTTCGTTTTATATATCCTGACGCTGGGGCGATTTTAGGTTTCACATTCGGGATTTCCGTTGATAGTTTAAACACCAGCTCCGCCGCCATGTTGGATGAATTCCTCCAAGCATTCTTTTTCACAGGAAACGAATGTGAGTCGTTAATGATCAATTTATTTGTTTTTTCCCATTTGCCTACCTTCCTTCATACAGACCCGGGTTCGATCCTGGTGATGGGAAGTGTATATGTACGGGTTTTTCTCCGGTTGTTTCCCGCCCGTTGCACGAGGGTTTCCACCGGGTACTCCGGTTTCCTCCCTCATGCGGCAAAAAAAAACTGTAATAATGGTGGTACTTCTTCCACTTAACATCTGCCGCCAGGGAATTTGGGTGGGTGGATGCCTCGAGCATCGTCTCTATATATTATATTATATTATGAAAATGGGATTATCAAATGTTATATTTCGTTACGCTACGAGTAAAGATTGTTAGCTATAAGGAAGCAACGATTATTTATTTTGATGTTTTTATAAGTTCACTTGATTACCAGCAGAACAGTGTATGCTTCGTCTGAATTACTTAGTTATTCAGGATTTCAAATTTACAGTGGCGAGTATTAGATCTATAAATTCGAAAAAATCGTACTTTCCTGGATTATAATTGATCAACTTTTGTCAAATTCGAGATCAGCAATACTTTTGGGGCTATCAAGCAATGAGAGAAATTTTCTTATTAGTCTGCCTTTGGGTTTTGGCTCCACCCAGACTACAATGGTCCAACCAACCAACCAACATTTTGCAATTCGGTGTTCGTTAAAGGCTACACTAACCGCCAATCATGTTTCAGATTTTACGTAGTTGCAGTATTTTTTTTTTTTCATTAACAACAATAACAACAAGAAGTGAACAGTTTTCAAATTTACTTGCAAAGAATTGCACAATTTATTTTGTATAAATATATCTTCCATACCTCTAGACTATCTGGCCAAGTTTGGTCGAAAAACATTAAGTAGGAATGGAGATATTAATTGTTTTAGTTTTGCTGGATGGAAGACTTCAATTAAAACGTCGCTTATGATATATCACAATGTAAAGTAAAGGATAATGACCGAAAACCGCGGGCATTTCTAAACAATGATGTGCAGCGTCCCGAGGGCCATTGTTTAGGAATGCACAAGGTTTTCGGTCATTATCCGACTTAATGCCTATTACGGCGAAGAGCTCGTTCCCATTGTCGGCTATTGTTGGCAGACGTTCTACGCTTTGAAAGAACGTGGTATTGTTACGTTCTTGAAATAACGGGCCATTGTTTTACATTATCGGTAAAGATTCGAAAATAGTTGAACGTGTTGCGGGAAACTAAAATTCTTGGTAGGCTACTGATGATCAAAATGCCTTATCGTATTCCGTGTTTGTGCTATTCGATGGGCATGTTTGTGCGTTGCGTGGCAAACATCAGGATAGAACTTTAACAGAAAGACAACAAAGTTTTAGCAGGTTAAATGAAAATGGGCGAGAATACCTTGAATACATATTAAACGTTTCAAAAATAAATCAACGTGGGTTAAAACATATAAAAGGAAAGAAGAAAACAAGCCGAACAGCTATGTGATCTAGGGACGAATTGGATTGCTAGTTTGAATCCGGGTCATGCCACTCCAAAGGTGGCTTACTGTACTACGTTAATTCTAGTGTATTATTTTTGCTGTTTGGGTTGTTTTCCTCTTTCCTTAATATAATTTATATGAATTTGTACTTATTTATTTAAAACATATAAAAGTGCAACCAAAGAGAGTCAAAGCATTTTCTCTTCCCAACAATCTTTCTCGTTGTTCTAGCAACGTGCACAAACTGTATCACAATTATTCGCCCGAACATACAAATACTGAGGTTGTGTATATTTGCCCCAAAAAAGAATACAGTAATAACATTTTGTATTACAACCGCCCAGTGGGTAAAAATATTCCGAGCAACATCATCAAAAATGTTGCAACAGATGCCAATTGCTAAGTTGGATGACTAATTAAGCAATCACAACATTCGTGTCAGCAACAACACTGCAAAAAAAAAATTGTGACTTTACACAACTTTCTTGTGCTGCCACACAATTATTGTGTAACTTTACACAGAATCTGGAAAAATATAGAGTGTTCATTACACAGGATATTCGAGCAAGTAAACATAAGATGAAAGGGTGATGTACATGGGAAGAACGCAAAGTCTTCAATTTTGTTAGTAACAGATATTTTTGCTTCTCCTCCCCCAATAATTCGTTTTGGAAACGCCTATGTGTGTAATGACATCAGAAATATACGTGAAAGGCGTCAAAAATTGCTTTAATTAAAAACATTTTGTTGTAGTATGAAATTACACAAATTAGCCGTGTTGTAAAGTTGCCATCTCTTGCTTGCTGACTTGACCGTAATTACCTAATGACTATAATTAGAGCTAATTATGGTGTTCGACTCGAACGATGAAAAGAAACATTGGCCAACTTTGGAATGCCGGGTTTTTGGTTATTGTTCCACGTGAGAGACACGTCCGTTCCTTTTACGGAAAGTGTTTCCATATTTTGTAGCGAGAACTAGCCCTTATATTGAAGATGGTTTGGCGCGAAGAGAGGTCTTTCCCAACAAGAACGCAACAAGGACAGAACTCTATGCACGAACTGTCTTGTTGGACAATTTCTCGATTCATGTGCGGATTGTTAAATGTTTATTTTTGTAAATTGCGTTATGTCAAAGGAAGAAGTAAAGAAGTTTGAATTTAACAAGTCTGCAGTGAACCCTTGAAATTACAGTGTATAGTGAAAATATTATTCACTTGAGTTACTGTTATCGTCAAATTTAACACCAGTATTTGTAACGTTACACATCTTTCTTGTGCTATGTCGCTGTAATGAGAAAATTTTCCGCTATGAACGCTGCTGTCGCTGTATTTTCCAGTATTATGTGTAACGTTGCACGCATTTTACGTGTTATTTCTCTGTAGTGACAATATTTCCCGCTAGGATCGCTGTTGTTCTGTCATTTCAAGTCATTTTGTGTAATGTTACAAAATGTTGAAGTGTAACGTTTCTGTCTGCCCTCCATCAGCGAAGTCACTCGTAATATAGGGGATTAGCTACACAAATACATTGAGTATTCATATAATTTTTTTTACAGTGAACTTTGTATCGACCCAACGTAGAAGAGCAGCTCATTGTGCAAACAACTGGCCACCGTAACTTGGAATCCTTACAACAGTACAAGAAAAGTAGCCGTGGTATGCAAGCAAATATCATCGGTATTTTGATAGTCGTAGCAAATGTATCAGGCCGGAGTGTTACAAATGAAAACCCGGTGAAACATTTGGTGATTAAAAACTGTAACCATTTTACAATCATTACGTAATCTTTTGTAAATGTAACGGCATGGTGATGTACTGCTTTGCTACTTCAAACGTGTTTTTTGTTTTGTTTTGTCCCGCCTTCAGATGAAAGTGCGAGCTTTCCCGGCAACAATGGGTTTTTACATTGTTGCGTATTGTTTCAGCTGGGCTTTCCTTCGCCGAAAAGGGCATTAAGGATTATCGAAGCATACAAGTCTGGGTTGAGAGAATACAATTAAGATACACTAATATGAGGTAAAAAAGAAAAAGAAAAGACAACTGCCTCGACCGGGACTCTAACCCAGGACTACCCACGAACTACGCTTAACCACTGCATTACCGGGACGGACCCTACAGATTGGCTCTGGTTTAGCTGTTCAGCCTCCCTCATTGGTGATCTAGAGGTCACAAACACACATGGAAGTTTCTTTTCCTTCTTGTGCGTATTTCTGACCTCTAGGACAAATGAGAAGGATATTATCCAGCTAATCCTTGTAGTCTATAAAGTTTTGCTTCAGATTCAGACACATGCTTACGCTTGCCACCTTCATGAAACAATTTGAATTTGAATTTTATTCCAGGAGCCTGCGCCCGTAGCCATGCACTCCCACCATTTACAAGGAGATATTACAACAACAACAACAACAACAACAACAACAACAACAACAACAACAACATCAATAAAAACCATACAACAACAACAACAATGAAACGTTAACAACTTGCTTAGCTCTCCCCCGCCCATTCTGGCAAGCACAATAGAGTCGTTCACCCCTGGAACGCATTGCCCATGGATGTCGTTCTTGCCCCTTCCATTGAGGTTTTTAAACGTAGGTTAAAGAAAATTGACCTTGGCGAGTACTTGCAGTGTTTTTAACTTTTTATTGAACATTAACTTTTATATGAAATTCTGTTTGGTAGATTGGTTTTGATTTATATTTACCTTTATCATCCCTTATGAGATTTTACTTGTACGTATTTTACGTATTTTATTATTCTTTTCTTGCAATTTTTAGCTCTGTACCTGGACCAATATTAGTGGCATCTGAATTTATGCCCGTTTGTATTCCTTTCTCATTCTGAGAATAAATATATCTTATCTTATCTTATCGTATATCTTATCACAGTGGATAGAGCACCCGGCCTAGCATGTGAGAAATCCTGGATTTGGGTACTGTTCGGCAGTTATAATTTACTCTAACCCAGATTATTGTATCTAGTATTCTCACTCAGATGGCCAGTCTTTAATGTAGACTATTTGCCTCGTTAATGTACGTATCCTAATTGTTTAGAACAAATTTTGCAAAGCTTAGCCCCTTCAATACCAGATTGAAAGGTTAAACGTAAATAAATTTAAAGATGTAAGTACACGTTTACATTTTAGCATTTCAGTAAAGAATAATTGCTTAGGGCATATGTATGTACGCCCCTGGTATCGAAGAGGTTAAACTTCCCACGTAATTCTATACTTCTAAAGTGAAGTCTATCCCAAAACTAAGTCAGGGATGGGTGATTATTCAGACTAATTTTAATTTTTTTCTTGGAGGGGGGGGGGAGAAGCAGTTAAAAGGTCAGGATGGCAATGAAGTATACACTTCAATACTTATGGCTAAAAGGCCAAAATAAATGACAGATTCAAGATTTTATTAATGTTCTCTATATATTCACTGTTTGAAATATAGGGACTGGAGACTTATTTCCTTCCGTCCTGTTACACTAATTAACACGCGTGCTAGCATGTCGCCGCCAAGTTGTTGACGTTTCATTGTTGTTATGTTGTTGTTATTACATCTTATTGTAAGTGGTGGAAATGCATGGCTACGGGCCCAGCCTCCCTGGAATAAAATTCAAATTCAAATTCAAATTGTTGCATGACGGCGGCAAGCGTAAGCATGTGTCTGAATCTGAAGCAAAAGACAAAAAGGCTGAAAATCTGTTGGACAATCTGGCATTACGTTCCTATAATGTAGGGCAACGGTTTTGGTTCGTTGAACGACTTTTCTACAAAAAAAATTGCTACCAAAGATCGTTGATTTTCTGTTACTTGGCTAGCTTACTAGTTAACTAGTTATGTTTTTTTTTTATAGCTAGCTACTGGTGGCCCGGAAGTTAATTTCCATAGACTTTAAGAAGCCGACTGTAAACGACTCAGAAGACCTTATGAAATGAAAGTTGCTGTGAATATTGGGCGACATTAATTCTACATACCTTTGGTGGTTTGGGAATAGAAGATCTTCTGATTAGTGAGCTAACTGGCCCGTTGGGGGACTATGGATTGTTAAAGTATTGTTCGTAACCCGAAAAGTATTGTTCAGATTGTTAAAAGCATTTGTGTGGGTTGCGTATCTCGTGATTTTGCAGGTGCTGTTAAGCGTTGACCGGTTTACCGGAAATGACGTACTGTAATGCCACATCGGCGTAGCGTAACTCCTCCGTACTAACTAATATGTTGCATTGTTATTGCTAAAGAAAATTCGCCGTACCCTTGGGGCCCCCCAAGGGGAGTAGGCGTAATGCCGGTTGTACGAAAAGGTAGATCCTTTAACCAAACGTACATTGCCAGCGTTTCATTATTTTCTTTCAACTCTTTAAAACTTGAAGTTGTGAGGGTGTTCTGGGACTTTTGGGACACCCTGTACGTAATTCAAACAAAAGATATTGTAACAAAAAATCTTTAACTTATTCAGATAAAATTCACTATACAGGGTGTTTAAAAAAAACGCTACACGTCGAATTCGAATTTCTGCAAATCCAGCAACCGTTCCCCGTCACTATAACCCTTATCCCTGACCCCAGTAAAGAAATCAAGAAAGTTAATCCTGACCTCAGGAAAGAAAGCGGTTATTTACATTTCAAATAAGAACGCAGAAAGTAACAAAAGCATGTACTTTTAATTACAAAATAAATTTTGTACTTTTAATTTTAATAACAAAAGTAACAACAATAAAATCCCATAATTAGATTTCAAGTAAAAATTTTTAAAAACATTTAATTCGCGCGCCATCAAGAGCAAAATAGCTAAAATAAAGGGTTTTACAGCATTTGGATTCCAAATAAAAAAACAAAAAGGAAAAAAACGCATGTGGCAACCCTGCTTCGTGGGGCGGGGGGGGGAACCAAAACAAACAATAAAAGCCCATAATTAGATTTCAAAAAAAAAAAGAAATAAAAACATTTATTTGGCCATCAAGCAAAATAGCTAAAATAAGAACTAGTTATTGGTGACAAACTCACGGATATCGATTTTTAACCGACGGCTGCGAGGATTTGTCCAGGGAGACTATGCAAATGTCGAGGAGCGCAGTCCCGAGACTTTTGCATAGTCAAGCTGGACAAATCCTCGCAGCCGTCAGTTAAAAATCGATAACCGTAAGTTTGTCACCAATAACACATTTATATCACGGTTGGGACGTCAAGCTAAATCGTGTTTAATTAAAACGTGTTTGTGTTTTGTAAAAAGTGCTTCAAGACATCATACCATTTTAGTTTGTGGAGGGGGAAGTGTGTGATAGGCGGACGAGTCCTTTCGCTTAATCTTTGTGGAAGGAGGGGGTGGGAGTTAGACCAATCTTAGCGTCGGGTGGCAAGCTTGTAGCTCGCTTGTGTTTATCGAAGTGTTATCGTGTTTTGAGCGAATAATTCGATATGTGACACAGCAGGGATAAATTAACATTGCTGGGATATTCTTTGAAGGTATGTAATTAATTTTGTGCGTTTGTAGTTTGAGAATTGTTTAAAAAATACGGTAATAGGGTATCGGTATGAATGAAGGTCATTCCATATTAGTTTGTGGAGGGAGATGGGGGGAATTAACGCGGAGTGAATAAGCTTAGATATGGGTGGTTTGTTAGCCTGTGATATAGGCCAGACATTTGAGAGTTTGCAGGGATAGGATTTCTTTCCTTTTAAGTAATTAATTTTCTACGTTTTTATTGCATTACGTTTTTTTTTGCACGCTGTATTTGGTTGTTGGTGTGTGCGTTTCTGGTCGCGTGATCCGGAAGGGTCAAAAGTGTGGGATATCGGCTGATGTGTGGGTTATCGGCAGAAGTGTGGGGTAACTTGATAACCCACACTTTTTGTGATGACGCACACTTCCGGTGTTGGATTTAACCTACGAAAATTTAGCGTGGCGTTGAAGTAGCGTGACATCACAGCCGTGGAAAGGCATTTAAAGTATTTGGATTTCAAATAAAAACGTAAAAGGAAATAACGCATGTGGCAACCCTGGATGATGGGGGGAAGCCACTTGTACGACGGCAGTACAACGTACTTTCTGCGGCCTCTTATCCCTGATACCCTGTAGAAATTGAATCGCCCACCAGTATTCACATCTAATCGCCACACCACTCGCTGCATAAAAGGCCTAGCAACGTTATCCGACAGGAGTTCCCAGTTTACAGTACTGTACTTACTGTAATTGGCTGAGTTTAATTACCGATTTAGTAACCTTGGTTAATGCTGCATGTTGCCCTTCAGCTACTGTACTGCCGTTGCACGCAAAGTTGTGAGTCATGTGACCTGATGTCCCCAGTGCATGCACTATTGTGTGATGTGTAGTATACTGTAGTACTGGTTGGTCCGTACACTTGGTCGTGACAGTAGTTAGGTGCATACAACCTGATACGTTTCATTCGATACAGTTTGTTCTTTTTGTATTTCATAACGACATGCCACGCATGAACCTATACCAACGTATCAATATTATTAAATGGTATTACCAAAACGATAAGATATCAGACGTTTTGGTTATGTGGCAGGCTACGTATATTCAGCCACCTCCATGCCGGTCTACAGCGGCACATTTGGTGGAGAAATTTGAAACCACAGGTTCTGTGGAAAATCAACATAATAGGGCCATTCTGGCGGTAAACGAACGGCACGAACGATTGAAAATGCCGCCGAGATCCACCACGTGTTGCTTGATGAACCAACGACGTCCCAGCGTCAGTTGGAACGGCAAACGGGTGTGTCACTTCCTTTAGTTAATAGGCTGATTAGTGATTAAGACCGTAGGCTTGAAGGTGTACCGTCCACGGCGTATCCACGCCTTAAACGAAGATGATACCGATCGACGCATTCAGTTCCTTGCAGATGATCCACAGAACGTTGAACGGATATTATACTCCGATGAAGCCAAGTTTCATCTGAATGGCAGAGTTAATCGTCACAACTGCATATTTTACAGTGATGATAACCCACACGTCACTATGGCGGCATTCACGCCGTCACCTGGCATCAATGTTTGGGGAGGTATGTATATGGGCAGGGGGGAGGGGGAGATCATTGGACCATTCTTCCTTGATGGAACAATCAACGGTGCAGCATATCGTCAGCTGCTAGAAGACAGGATTCTGCCAGCTGTACGGGAAAAGTGTCCAGCAGATATTGTTTTCCATCAAGATGGTGCATCACCGCACTATGCAACACAGGTACGCGACCTTCTTGATGACCAATTTCCCAACAGCAGGATTGGTAGATGAGGTGCGATGGAATGGCCCGCACGTTCGTGCTCTCTGACGCCTATGGACTTTAGTGTGTGGGGTTGATGTACATTCAACCAGCCCAGGATATTGCAACACTGCAGGTTCTCATTACTGCAGCATTTGAGACATTGACTCCTGACTTATGCAGGAGAATATGCTCAGATGTGGTGAGTGTATCGTTGCTGGAGGAATACAGTTCGACCACTTTCGTTCGTGATTCAATACCTGGATCATCTTTCTTTGTCTTTAAACCTTAATGATGGACTTAATTTACGTTATAACTGGTTTGAAACAAAATGTCAAACATCAGCCATCTAGAGGTTAGCCTATCTGGTCTGGCAATGGGACGGTGGACCGTGTCAAAGTCCCCCCCCCCCTCAGGGTTCCACATGTGCGTTTTCTTTTGTTTTATTATTATTTGAAATCTAGGCAATCCTCACAGAACTGAATGTGTCGATCGGAATCATCTTCGTTTAAGTCGTGGATACGTTCCTTTTGCGAATTGTTATTTCAAATCTAAATACTGTAAATGCATTTATTTTAGCTATTTTATGTGAAGGCCAAATAAATGCTTTCTTGTTTCTTTCTATTTGAAATT
>JAHWFP010011727.1:10578-28729 GCA_023313725.1 Lithobius niger | reverse complement strand
CGTTTTAAACTCTTGAAGTCCTAAACTTCTGTAATTTTAATTTTTTTGTTTGTTTTTTTTTTGTTTTAACTTCGGATGGCAGTTAGTGACCACCAGGTCCTTGCCATTCCGGTTGCGTTTGCAACGAACTTATTATTATTATTATTATTATTAAGTTGCTTCAATCCCATTTTTGCACACAATGGCTAACAATCGCTGATTTCGTTCGCTTCGCTCACTCAATCAGCGCATCCCCTTCAGTTGTTTTGTTTATCGCTGCACCTTCCCCTTAACTGATCCAGATTTCATTGACATTTAATCATGCAGAAACCCCCGAAGGTCGCTGTTTCTAAAACAGCAGAACGCGAAGCATCTTATTTTTGTTATTAACAAAAACCCCGTTAGCTTGTGGATGCTCGAATTGTGTAACCATCATCTAACGTGCATCCCTTTATTCTTACACAATCCACGGCAACGATTAATGTTTCCTTATTTTGTCCTTCGTTACAGTTCAGTTTTTAGTTCGTCCAGGCTTTTACAAGAAATCTAAGGACCAGTCTTGATCGTTCAAATTATTGTTGCTTGAAATCTTTGGTTGCAACTTGGAAAAGAAACGAAAATTAAATTCGCTCGTGGCGAATTACAACCCTCTCACGCATATGTCCTGACCCCTACAACTCCCAAACCAATAAACAAACCAACCATGCTCAGATCGCCATGCATCCGTGTGCCAAAATTCAGCTACGTAGGCCTTATCAATTTTGCGCTAGCCATGAGCAATGAGTCTATGGGATTTAACATGGGGCCAGCGTTACTAGCTAGCCAGTCAGTAACATAGGCAACGTTATTGACCCCACTTTCTCTCTGTGAATGGTAGACACTCAGCCTTTAACTTTAATTTTTTCTTTATCCCTGCACCTTTCCCTTACATTTACCACAATTTGAACGGTTTCTGTCGCATTGGGATTTATCCTCAACATGCCAAAATTTGCTTTTAGTTGCTTGCAGTTAACAGACACATGTCTGCTAGTGAGGCCGCCTTTTTTTTTTTTATCAACAATCAATTTTTTAACAATCGGATATCTACAATGGGATGATGAACTGTTAGACTGTTACTTGGCGGCAACACACTAGCGTGTGTCTAGATACGAAATCAAACCATGATTTACGTTTTTGAATAGATGTTCTTTCTTTTCACCATTTCCACTCTTGTTTTTATAAACCATTTTTTTTTACTAGTAAGTTTTCATATTTGTTAATGATGTAGTCTGGGTGGAGCCCAAACCAAAGGGTATGATGCTATTTAATTCGCCATATTGCTAGATAGCCCCAAAAGTATTGCTGATCTCGAATTTGCTGTAAATTGATCAATTATAGTCCACAGCAAATTTCGATTTTTTTTCTTGGTTTTATCGATCTAACACGTCCACCATTGCAAATTTGGAATCGTGAATAGTTAAGGAATTCAGAGCAGTATAAACTGTGCTACTGGTATTCAAGTTCACTTTTAAAAACCGTCAAAATAAACCATTGCTGCTTCCTTATAGATAACAACCTTTTTCTACGTAATTTTATCAAGTAATAACATTTGAATATCGCATCTTAACCAGTAGAGGAAGGCAGGCATATGGGAAAATACAATAAGCTTCGTCAACGACTCGCATTCATTATCATGTGAAAAAGAATGCCGGAGGAATTCATCCAACATGGTGACCCAAACTAGCGTTTACACTAGCAACGGAAATCCCAAATGAGAAACCTCAAATCGTCATACGTGACGGAACGGCTTGTATAAAACGAAAGAAGACAACAGAAGATGTGTGTATGCCTCAACACGGAACAATATGATGGCTTCGTTAGTAATTTCAAGATTTCTGCGGTTGCTATGGAAACTGAACTTTCAATCCCGCGTCGCAAGAACGAATAGGCTTAACCTCGAACGCATAGGCCTAATTTCTCTGCTGTTATCGCTTATGAAATTAAATATTAGGCCTGAAAAGTTCTGAAAGCTTTAGAATAATTTAACTGCTGCTTCTACATCCAGAGGCGTGCGCTTCAGCATTGCCATAGGTGGCGGCGTAGAAAGCGGCGGATCTTTTCATCTTTTGATTATTGTGATTGTTTGACTTGCAGTTAGGGCCTTAGGGGTTCGGGCAGATGACCAGGAGTGGTTAACGCTCGTTAAACCCTGTGCAACCCTTTGAAATGCTTTAATATTAATATTTTAAATCTAAGGAAGGTACGCTGCAATAAATACAAACAATGTAAGCATTGTTGGCGGTATGGCAAGCTCTTTGCCAGGTCAAACATGGCGGCTAACGTGGCATTTTACTTTTAAATGGTGGCGATGGCGGAAAGAGGCTGAAATTACCAGGGCCGGCTCAAGACAATTTGGGGCCCTACGCGGATTCAGTCAATTTGGGGGCCCCAGGGTCATAAGTGTAGAATTATAGTGTCCGCGGCCTATCTTGAGTTCGCCCCAGAACGACACAGATAATCAATTGTATGTTTTTGGTAGCAGAGTGCCTTGTTGATATACGAGATGGTTACAAAAACAATGGCGGCCGTCGATGAATGCCGCCCCCTCCAGGAAAACGTAGCCGCTCATAAAATACTAGCAGGACTCAAGATAAATCGCGTATACACTAAAAGCATTTTTTCCCCGATCTTTTCATTCGTGTTTGATTAGGATCATTAAACAATCATTTTACATGCGGTTCAAGCCAACATCCATTTCACTTTTTTTTTTATTAAAAAAAAAAAGATGTGAACCACAAAAATGGTATATAAAGTTGTAAAAATTACAAATTACAGTCACGAAAATGGGGAAAAAATCGTTACTAACTATACCAGTAAACAAAAAACAGACAAAGAAACTAAAAACAAACATCCCAAAGGGGGAAAGAAAAGTATAAGAAAAAAAAATTTGGTAGAGAAGAAAGGGGAGGGGGGGGGGTGAGAAAAGAAAGGAATCTTTTTATCTTTTTAACTGTTTCACGTTTCTCATTCCCTATATATTAGATCGCCAACTGCCGACGAAAATACCACCGCAAGTTTCGGTTTCAGGTCGCGCAATGCTTCGACCAATCGACCCACATCTTTCTCGAAGTTTCAAAGCACTAGCACAGATTCTCACCCCGTTTTTCTCTTTACTTTGACGTAGTGTAAATGATTTCAATCCATAATCTGCCTTCTCGCTATAGTAAGATGAGTGCTCCCGTTCTCATATAAGGGCCCCTTTAATCACGGGGCCCTACTAGGCGGCTGCGTTACTCGCTTGCCCCTCGAGCCGGCTCTGGAAACAGAGACTATATGTGGGACTAACGAAAGCCTCTTAAAATTAATATGAAACGTAGCTTATGCCTATCTAAAATTAAAAAAAAAAGAGCTAAAATATGAAAAGGACCAGCAAAGAGCTTCACACCAAAAGGCAAAAGGCTCAAACGTAGACGAGTGAGTATAGCACTCAGATTTTTAAGGAACATTAGCAAGTGTTGCAAAGTCATTAAAATAGCAGTAAATACAAATTTGAAGTAAATTTCTATCCGCTCCGCCTACAATAGGCCCAAAGCCTGTTTCCTAGTATCAGTTTCCAAGACCAAATATTTAGTGGGTTTGAGGGACAGCTTTTGGCATGGCCTGCAGCACTTTTTTTTGACCGGCCGTACCCAGAGACTTGTAGATGGCAATTCTACTTCTAACCCAGTCAAAATAAATCAGTGGCGTCTCATAAGATGCTATGCTTGATCTTTTTCTGTTTATTGTTTTTCTTAACGCCCTTTCTTGCAATTCTTACACTGGACAGCAGCAGAAGTCTGCCGATGACCTTAAACTTCACTCTCCCATCAACTATGTCTAGGACAACTGGCTTAGTAAGGTCGGCTGCATTACTAGCTTGGCATCATAAATGTAAAAGCTTTCATATTGGAATAAAAACATGATGTGCCCTTATGCAAGGGAAGGTGTTCTTCTTCACCAAGTAAATTTGGTCAACGGCCTTGGCAATTTTGGTTAGAGTATGGGGTTAAAATTGACAGTCCATACTGTGGACACATTGTAGACAGTGCTAATCGATGATTGGTTATCGTTCAAACGGTCCTTACCTCGCGCGGCTTGGATAAGCTTTGAGCCTACAAGGTCTATGTACGGCCATTATTTAGTATGCAAGCCCAGTCTGGTCTCCATTCATTGTTCAGGACATCTACCATCTTTAAACCATCCAGTGATGCTTTACAAAAGCATTGCTTGGCATGCGGTGTTCAGCATACCATTTGCGTCTAACATTCCTGGACTTGGACTCTTTAGCACTTTGCCGACTTATGGCTGAGCTTATTTTTGCTTTTTAAATTCTTCGCGGTTTGAGCTACCTTATTTTGAATTTAGTCCAGCAATTTAGGCTCGTATACATCCATACAAACTAATTATGCCCATTATGATACTCGCTTACCATCGAGTGTGTGATTTACTGGTATACTTTGATTTATTGACTTACCCTTGATTTACTGATTTACCTTTGATTTACTGATTTATCGTTAATTTATAGTGATTTAGAGTGATTTACTGAATTATGATGATTACCTGATTTAAGGAGATTGATGGATTTACGATTGATTTTACAGATTTAAACTTGATTTAATGATTTAAACTTGATTTAATGATTTAAACTTGATTTACAGATTTACTTTTGATTTACTGATTTACAATGATTACCTGATTTAGGATGATTTACTGATTTACACGATATACAGCTTTACAGTGATTTACTGACTTACTGATTTGCCAATGATTTACACCCCTAAATCATACGGTGGTCATGATTTACGTGCTTGTCACAGCCCTCATCTTGAATACTGTCTCTTCATAGGATGGTAGCCAACGATCCCCATGATCCTTACCAGACCTGTTGCTCATGCAGAATTGCTTATTATTATTATTATTATTACATTATGATTCATAAGGCATATCGAGGCTTTTCTACGTGACCATATCAGTGGCATAACTACAATGAGGCAGAGGAGGCAGCCGCCTCCGGGCCCACCGACTTTGGGGGCCCCCTCAAAATTTAAAATTTGTTTGTAACTCCAAAATATGATAAAGTAAGTTACTGCAAAAGGTTCGTGATAAAAAGTTGTGTCTTTTGTTGCAAAAGATTATTTGGTTTATTTTTTTTTTATGAAAGGGAGTGGGGGGGGGGGAGCTCCATTGGGCTGTTGCGTTATGTGGCAAAAACTGCAATTTTTTTATAAAGGGCCTGCACTGGGCTTTCGCGTGTATGACAAAAACGGCATTTTTTATGAAGGGGAAGAGATGGCCTCTCTTGTATGAAAATAACTAATTTTTTTTTTATAAAGGGGGGGGGGGGGGCGCACTGCAAAGTAGCCTCCGGGCCCAAATTTTGATGCTACGCCTCTGGACCATATATAGACTGTTCGTCCTGCATGAGTTACATAATAGTTTCCTTTCACAAGAACAACGACATATTCGCTGCAGAAAAAAATGTTGCAACCATTCAACAGGCGAAAACTTAAGAAAGAGATTTCGGTGGCGTCCGTTTCCTAGCAACTATTTTAAGAATGTGCACGTCTTGCCCTTATTTCAGTTCATTACAGAGGTCTAACTAAAGGTCACGTGATCCATAAAGGTACTAAAGTTACAAACCTAGAGAGAACATCATTAAAAATAAGAAATAATGTCTCGCTGAAGAAATAATGTCACACAATAAAATGTGAAGGTTCGCCAATTCTCTTGAAACCAATTATTCAGCAATTACGAACATGGACAGTAAAGTTCATGAAGCAAACGAAAACGCAACTACAAATCTTCCCACAGCCTTCCGTGGAAATAAATAAGGTACTGTTACGGTCCTACAGAATTCCTAGAAACGAAGAATGTTGGCCAGTAATACAGCGGTTTGCCAGTATATGACAGTGCCCACCAAAATGACTGTTTGTACTGGAATTGTTTTGACGCCGCTGCCGCCCTAGGGAAACCCTTGAGGCCAAAGCAAGCAGACCAATCAATGAAGGGGGATCAAACAAAATAAAACCAAAAGCCAACAGACCGCATACCGTAAAAGAAGAAGGCAAGACAGAACGACCACCAAAGGGGCACCACAAAACCAACAAAACCACACACTGCACCAGTGTCAACAAAGTGATCCTTAACAATTACGGCACACAGAATTTTTGTACTGTGCATTTTGTATAGAGACCCATCTTAGACCCTCAACTTTATTACTATAGCCCACCACAGCAACATCGTTATCTCAGTCGACTTTGTGCCTGGGATGTGACACTGCAATCCAAAGATGGAGAGACTAGAAAAGATGGTTCATTAGCAGATCTGGACTATATAATTCGTTTAGCGACCAAAAATGTTCGGAGAATGCAGGGTGGTGTGACGTCATGTTACCTGTTTCCGCCACCAAAGTGACCGAATAGCCACTTCAGAAGGCAGCACACGTTCTAGTAGGAGGCGAACTTGAAATAAAAAAAATGGTGGCATCGTTACCATGGTAACCACCGCTACAGCGACAATACCTTCGGAAATTGACGAAATACTCGTGCGTTGGCAACATCCGAAGTTGAAGAACTTATTCTGTGTTCGATTCAAACCGTATTCAGTTCGTTAGAAGAAACGTGAACCACGGAAAAACCTTAAGCCTACGTGTCCACTCAGATCGCTTCTTTAAACACAAAAACATACGTTATACTTAGCATTACTCGTAACTACAACTCGTTTTAAAATTGATTGTTGGACTAAAAAAAGTAAACCTTGATCAGACAGTTCTGTTTTATCTTAAAATTATTTTAATGTCGTAATTTGGCATATGTTAGTGATTGTTAAGCGATTAATTTGTATTCTTATTGTGATCAATTTGAGTTAGTTATGCTAAATAGCTCGATCCTCATGATGCTTTGCGTTTCCTGGTGGAGGTAGTAAACGTCACTTCCTGCAGCATGGTCGTCTCCGTGTGTTTCGTGTAAGATGGACGTCTCCTTCTCGCAACATGGCCGTCTCCTTCGTTTAATACTTGACCTGGGCCGGAAGTAAGTTTGTTAGGAGAAACTTGGGCTCTTGGTGTTTCTTGTCCTACCATATATCATTCTTCTTTGACTGCAATCGGCTGCCTCTCTACTCTAGGGTTATCACCATGGTTGTCAACAATTTCATCGACAATGTTAATTATGCAATTCCAATGTGATAATGTAATCCATTGCCTTGGCTACCGGTTGTACTGCTCGAGTCCTGAGTAGGTTTTATTAATTTCCCCCATTCTATTCTATCAATTCAACTCGCCTTCACGCAATGGTGTTTCATCCTGCGATTTTTGGTCATTATTAACTAGAACATTATTTCCCCCAACTTTAATCATACCCCAGTCCTCCCAGCTTCAGTAACGTCATGGCGCCCAAACCTTCATAAACTTCATCCCCATCATATTTGATCTGGGAGGAGGATCGTTTGTTAGAATCGGGCGAGCATTTGATTTACCATCCTGTAATAACCCGTACCATTAAAATTACCATCCGATCAAGAGTCTTTGATCGTTTTTATCACACTTTCAATGCCAAACACGTCTCATCAACATTAACCTATTCCCAAGATCCGTCCCAATTTTCATGTGATGATGATTCACCAACAAATATTCCTGTTTATAGAACTAAGAAGACTTTAAGACTATACTATAGCTTATGTGCATGCCAGGGTCGATTTTCATTATGTAGGCTGCATATTAAAATAACGAGAGTGAAAAGTGCCCGATTTGATCAAACTGCTGATTACTCTAGTTCTTTATAACTCTGGATTACCCTAGTTGTTTGTTCTTTATAACTTTACAATACTCTAATCATAGATCTTAATAATTTTGCGTATTGAATGCAACACGCCTATTTATTTTCCATGGCACCTTTTAGTAAAAAATTTTTTTTATCTTAAATGTAGGAAATAGTAGAATTACTAATATATTTGTTATTACAGATATCGTAGCTAAATGTAAATTTTTCTATATTTACGATTAAGCATTTCTATATTTGTTATAACAGAACTGTAAATGAATTTGTTCTATTTTCTAAAATAATTGTAGTTAATTATTGCAGTTTCTATATTTTGTAATTTATGAATTAACAGAGGGAATTCCGTGTATTAAACGTAACAATTATTTGCTCTCTATTTATATTTCGGTAAGTAAGATTTTCTATCTTAGAGTGCGCAATAGAAATTCTATCCCTGAAATGTTTTTTTAAAGAAATTTTCAATCATAGTACTGTGGATTTTTGTATACTTGTTACTACAGATATCTAAATGCAAATTTCTTTATTTTTCCGATCTATAAAAAAAATAGTCTAATGAATTCATAATGCTGCGCAAATGCAACATGCAGTAGTACACTGTATTTTGGCTGCCTGTACAGCCTAAGCAGTACTGAGAAATAAAGTAAAGTAAAGCGTGTCATCTACCTAGGTTCAACGATAACATTAACGTCCGTCCTATCCAGATAAAATATATATGAGCCAGGCGACCACCAACCATTTGTGTCTTTTACGGCTTAGGCAGTTTGGCTATTTCAGGCGTCTAGGGGGAAAAAAATACGGCAGAAAAGGATGAAACTTCGTTCAACTTTGGAATGAAAAGGATGAAACTTTGGTCACCTGAGTGACAACATGGTAGTGAAATAAATAGACATAAATCTCTGGAAATAATATTAAGGAAAATTGGAAATTAGCCAACAGCGAAAATCATACACTGGAAATAACGTAGTTCAGTACGCCACCTTTATGCACTTACGTTTCGTCGGAGTGGCACGACCCGGATTCGAACCGGCAACCCTGTTCGCCCCCAGATGACTTGCTTTAATCGCCTTGATCGCATCCTCCAGGGGGCAAACTGGGTAGCCGGTTCGAATCCGAGTCATGCCACTCCGACGAAACGTAAGTGCATAAAGGTGGCTTACTGAACTACGTTATTTCTAGTGTATGGTTTTCGCTATTGGCTAATTTCCAATTTTCCTTAACATGGTAGTGACACGGCTTAACTTTTTCTTGTTGAAAAAAAAAAGGTATAAATAACGTTGATATTTGCTTGAATAGTAGTCAGTGACTAGCTAACTTGCTGACTTCACGAAAATAAATTCTTCCAAGCGGCTGCACAAAGTTGAAAATTTTCAGATATAGCTAAAGTGTAACCGCGTTACGTGACTTTTGCTGGTTTGGGAGTTAGGCGAATTGTTAATTCAAAATTACCAATCAAACTTAATAATATTTTAAGGGCAGCATTACCGTATTTTATTTTTTGTTTTTAGGGAGCCCGAAACCAAACTGGGTTATCTGCCCCACGATGACGAGGGGGGGGGGGGCAATTATTGCCGCATTTCTTGTTGCTGTTGTTGTTTTAATAACGGGAGCTTGACCAGAGAATTTAGTCACTTGCCCCAATAAAAAAAAGGTACCCCCATCAATAAACAACATATTTTGTTTACAACCATGAACACGAAGACGTGACGACGCAGGACGAGAACAATAACACGAATGAAAAATTAGTGCTTTTGCTACTGCGTCTTCTGCATGAAGCGAATTCGGTGTATTTCTGTGCAAAGACTACGACACTCGGACCAACAAAAAAAAAGGGATGTTTGCCTTTTCCTCTCGAAATTGTTACGAAAAAGGATTTGATCAATTTCGATCAAAAAGTTATGGTATCTCCGCAAAACAAAAGCTGCTAAGGAGTCTCACTAATCTTTTTGGCAGTTTCCAGACATGTCAAACGCCAAGCTACTACGCTAAGTTAATCCCACCAACTACGACTTCAAACGTTAAATGGTGTACCTGAAATAAAGCGGTTGCAAACCTAGCTGTTTACTTTCAAGCCTTTTGGACGTAAAGTCAGACTGCTTGAGTGGGGAATTGAACCCACGATCTTTGAAACCAAAGGTTGACGCACTACTGCTAAGCCATATTGACACGGCTCAATTAACACTTCTCGAGTCCATTTGGCTTCCCCTCTAACTACCTGTAAATTTGCGTAGTAAGCAATTTTCAGATTTTTAATTCAGCCTTCGAACTGCTAATCGGTGGGTTTAACTCGGCGAAAGGGCTTGGCATGTGGTATCGCGATATCAGACGGCCAAAGAACTTGGCGGGAATCCATAACGAGTCGTTTTGTTTTGGAAGATAACTACGTTGCTCAGTAGTTCTTTATAACGCCACATTACTGTAATTACTACATTACTACAATACTCTCTGTTCTTCAAGTTTCCCTGGCATTGTGTTGCACTTTCACGTTCATGACCTTTCTAATGTAAAATGTCGCAATCAGCAGACTGATAACATCAGAGAGGGCTGAAACGCTAAGGCATGCATAGTGATTTCACCCCTTTTTCTGACATTTTGTCATCGGCGAGACTATGACAATACGAAGCAAATGACTCATAATGGGGTAAACAGCATTCTGATGCTGATGATGGTTATACATTTACAGTGAAAATTAAACTGTTAATAGCTGTAAATGGAGTAAATGATAATGTTTAAATACGTTTTGCATCATCTTTTAATTTTTTGAGTTTCATTTAGATCAGCACGAGATCTTACACAAGCCTCAGTAATACAAGGAGGCCATTTATGGCAGATATCTACCCAGTTGGCTGAAGAAGCCGATTCTGTTGACGAATGGAAAGGGAACCCTGCTAAAGTTCCTGCCAGCTGCTATGGGATCTATTGGGACCTATTCTGGATATTACCTCAGCACCCATGTGTATCGGAGGTTACGCAGGTCGCATCCTCGAGTTTTCCCTTACTATAGGCTTCAAATGCGTTAAGCAGTGTTCAAAATTGAGCCAGCTTATCAACTTAACGAGTTTGCTTCCGATGACATAACGCTTCAAAAAAATTTGTTTTTAAAAAATGCAGTCAGCGTCAATCAAAACCAGTATCACGCATGGTCAATTTTTTTTTTCGGACGCATGAGTTTCGAAAGATATCTTCGTCTGATTACCGCTGCAGAAGAATCCATGAGTGAACATTTTATTTAGCACTACTGAAAACCAGAAGCAGCCAATATTCAGTTATTTCAAATGTTGGAATACTGATTTTCGAAAGACAGCTTCGCCTAATTACCAATGTAGAACCCGTGAAAGAACATTTTATTTAGCACTACCGAAAACCAGAAGCAGCCAATATTCAGTTATTTCAAATGTTGGAATACTGATTTTCGAAAGACGGCTTCGCCTAATTACCAACGCAGAATTTTGCAAAAATTAGTTCGGGAAATTAATTAAAACTTTTGGTTGTGCTAGGATAAATTTTGCACTGTGCGTGTTTTACCCAACTCGTCGGACTGAAGTTTTTCCTACGATTTTGAGTTACTGCGACGGAATTTGCACACCATGTTCAATCTGGGCAGCTGCCATCCCATAGTCCAAAGCGGAAGTGTTGGTGCTGAACTACGCCTTAAATCGTGAATCTGGTTGTCCGGTAACCGCACCCCCATCGTCCAAGCTCTGACTGACTATCGACCACCCGATACAGGAATTCCGTACGGCTGGTCGAAATATCCATGCTAACAATACCGCTTGTACCATCTTTCGTTCCAGGTGGTGAATCCACATGCGACCAAATGTGAAGCTAGTGACTATTTTCTGGGGTAACACACATTAAAAATACGCTGAAGAGGTTTTAACCCAAACACAAAGGTGCGTGAAATTACGTGCTTTATGCTTTCGCTGCTGTGCCGTGCAGGCTAGGCAGCAATTCAACAATGCATGAATATTTTTACAATTAACAATTTGTTACTATAAATATAGTCACAATTCAGCTCTATACAGTTTTAAAGGTTACTGCCCTATGTTAGGATATTGACATATATAAATGTATATAAAGTTTCGTAAAGAATTATGTTAATAATTCATGCAAATTTAATTTAAGTCACTCTGCAACAGCAGCCAAGAGGTTACACGAGTTCATGATTTAATTTTCATGCACTTTACAAAATAACAGTGACCGCACAATACTCCCATTAACCCTCGCAATCCTCAATACAGGGGTAATTTTACCTACCTCAATTTAGTGGGTTTGCAGTGTAGCAGATTCAATTTCATGCCATACATATATAACAGTATATATATACTGTATATATATATATATATGCTATGATCAGTCACATGTAGCACCTCAGCGTGCAGCAGCATTCGACGACCATGAAGCGATGTAGCAGATGGTTTTTTTTAAATCCAAGGCCGACTGGGACAGAAGTCGCTTGTTTCGCCTCCTGAATCGACGTTAGTTCCCAGAAAGTTGACGTACTTTATAGCGGTGCTTTGGTAAATAAAAATCTGGAGAATTTGAATAAACTGGCTGAGATTTTGGAAACGAACCTTGTGATGAGAGGACCTTGCAATGAGAGATGGAATATGAAGTGAAGCACTACTTACAACTTGGTCACTGCCTCCTCCTGCTGTTGCCTAATAACAAAGTTTAAAACAACATACAATAACGATACGGCTCACTTAACGCCTAATGACACCTGAACTGCTTCTTCAATAGAGCAGTGACACGACGTAGTATTATTGTGTATAACTCTATGGTGGAGCCTTAATGGGTTAGCTGCAAGGGGCACTGCAGAGAGAAACAGAAGGGCGTCCTACTGAAGCCGATGCTGTCAAGAGTGATTTCTTAGACCTAAAACGCGCGATTTTTGTTGTTAGAGAAAACAACGTTATTTTAAGCCAAAGAAATCCTCTCTTCCGTTGTTTTTCCCTCCAGTTTTATGTAGTGCACCTTGTAGTTATGCCCTCCAAAACCCATACTGGTGCCAATATGGCGGCAAATGTCACTGCTCTATAGTTAGAGTAAGCATTCAGGTAGGACTAGAACTGTATCTAATCGTCTGCGACTCTTTAATTTTCGTTCTTGATTAATGAAAACATTAGTGGCAAATGTTTTACACAAGTACAAATAACTGTAAAAAATATTAAAACGGATTTAGACCACGAATATTGGTAAAAACATGTGCCTTCCTGTTAGGCCAAAATAAACCACAAATTGAAGCGAGAGAACAGTATTTAATTTTTGGGATAAAAATTACTCCTTTGTCAGATTAAAACACTAATTATTTTACAAATAAAAACTCATGAATAGGTGACGGACACCACGACCCTTCAGCCATTTTCGACAACAGACCGACCACCAAGATGGCTGAAGACTCCGATTGTTCGTCACCCATTCATGGGTTTGCTATTTGTAAAATTACTGTTCTATTGTGACAAGGGAGTAATTTTTATACCGAATATTATATACGTTTGCTTTTCATGAAATTGTGGTTCATCTCGGCGTACCAGGAAGGCACATACTTTTATAACTGTTCCAACCACAAAGTAACTGAAGACGTGCACAAATATTTGACCTCTAGGAGCATTCGAAAATTTGTTCCAAGAAGGACAAGTATCAGTCAAAATAAATGGGTTCGACGGATTATAAAGCATACGCTTGTGGACCAACTGCAGTAAAGTTGGTCCACAAGTTGGGTTTTCGTGCCGGTTACCGGACTATACGGGTAAATGTTTCGTTTTAAATTTGATGGGGAGAAATATTGCCCTTTAAATTGGATGGAGCGAAATATTGCCCTTTAAATTGGATGGGGCGAAATATTGCCCTTCAAATTGGATGGGGCGAAATATTGCCCTTTAAATAGGATGGGGCGAATATTGCCCTTGAAATTGGATATAGCGAAATATTGTCCTTGAAATTGAATGGGATAAATATTGCTCTTTAAATTGCATGGGGTAAATATAGCCCTTTAAAGTGGATGGGGTAAATATTGCCCTTTAAAATGGATGGGGCGAAATATTGCCCTTTAAATTGGATGGGGCGAAATATTGACCTTTAAATTGGATGGTGCGAACATTGCCCTTGAAATTGGATGTGGCGAAATATTCCCTTTAAATTGGATAGTTAATAGTTCACACGGTAAACCTCAAATATTCGGATTTAACATGGTGGGGGGGGGGGGCGGTCAAACCGTGCGTTCAGCGAGCTTTGGACTAAACTAAACCTAATCCCAACTTTAAGCTTTGTTGACTTGACCAATGGACAAACGAGACTGGAAGAAGTGGAACTGCGCCAAAATTTTCTTTAAATAAAGTACAACTTTGTGCGAATTAAAGCTTCCATGTCAGCGTGGAAGTATTACCTTGAAGCACCCAGTCTTTATACCTCATTTTAATTCCAACAATTACAAAACAATGAAAGAATAATATGATTTTTAAGTGGAATTTAGAATGCGGAAAACACATTAATCATGGAAATGCATGGATCGAGAGCGCTTTCAACATTCTGCAATGAAAACACTGAAGTTCACGAAAAAAACATTATTAGGGAAAGAAAAGCATTTCCCGCCAACAACAAAAACATAGCTGCAGACTGAAAGCCTAAAGGTTTCATCTCCTTCACATACTAGTGACTTTGGTACGCTCGTTTTTCATAGAAACTAAACTTATTTATCAACAAAAAAAAATAAGGTTGACCTAAGTGAGAGAAAGTCGCGATCGTTTATTGCTGAAGCACCAAGCAGCTTATTACATTAAACTTCTGCATTGGTCTTAAAAAACTTCGGAAGAGCTCTAATGCAACTTAAAGGGAAATTCTTCGCCTCCATCCAATTTAAAGGGCAAATATTTCGCCCCATCCAATTTAAAGGGCGATATTTCTCCTCATCCAATTTAATAGGGCAATATATCTCCCCCCCCCCCTCTAATTTAAGGAGCAATATTTACCCCATCCAATTTAAAGAGCAATATTTTGCCGCATCCGACTTAAAGGGTAATATTTCGCCCCATCCAATTTAAGGGGCAATATTTTGCCGCATCCAATTTAAAGGGTATATTTCGCCCCATCCAATTTAAAGAGCAGTATTTCTCCCCATCCTATTTAAAGGGTAATATTTCGCCCCATCCAATTTAAGGGGCAATATTTACCCCATCCAATTTAAAGAGCAATATTTTGCCCCATCCAATTTAAAAGGTAATATTTCGCTCCACCCAATTTAAGGGGCAATATTCGCCCCACCCAATTTAAAAGGCTTTATTTAGCCCCATCAAATTTAAAGGACATTGTTTAGCCCATATCCGTTTTAAGCATACTATTTAGCCCCCAGCTTGGCGTCGACAGCCGCCAAGCTGTCGACGCGCCATTAAGCATCATCTCCCCCCCCCCCCAATCCAAATTAATTAGCAATATTTCACTCCCTTCAGTTTTCCGAATTCCAATCGGTTCTTTCAACCTCTGTTAGGTTATTTGTGACATGCAGATATTTAAAACGTAACACGCTGAGACAACCAGAAATAGATATAGAATTTAAAAACTAAATTCTTAATTTTTAAAAACTAGAAAATAGTTTACCGCAGCAGAGGATCGGAAACTAATGAATGGTTCAGCGAGCTCGAACCTCCAAAGTTTTACTTAACTATAACCGTGAAAATTCTGCCTTGCCCGTGAAAAAGGGTGAGCAAATAAGGCTTTTAATTATGATTGCAACGCCACAAACGTTTTTTTTGTCGCATGTAATTTTTTAGTTTTCTATCTGATATTTTGTGGCTACCTTTCTTTAAGTTGTTTAAAATGGTTTTCAGTTGTTCTTTGTTTACTCAGGAGTTTTTTGTTTTTGTTTTTAAACGCATGTAAATCCATGAATCGTTTTAACAAACATTGCCATGATTTCACTTAAGCCTTCCTGACCTTTTCAACCACCAAAATGCATATTCTATCGTGCACAAGAAAGCTGTTTGGTACATATACGAGCTAAGTTCAGCTGACAAACTTAATTTTCGTGCGATTACGCAGATTATCATCTGGGTACGGTTACTCCACAAGGCAGGAATCCGAGTATTGGTTAAAGCTCCGTAAACAAACAAACAAACAAACAAACAAGGGATCCCAAATCCGTTATGAATTACACCGGACTGCAGCTTAGCAGGAGGATATTGAGAAGAAAAATTACTGTTACGTGGAACCACAGTCCCGTGGATATGAAAGTCGTTTCATTATTTACTGTATCCGAAAATAAAACAAAAAACTTTTCAATCATCGTTCTGAAACTGCAACCACCAGTCAATGAAAAACGATTAATTAGTTTTGTTTAACTCTTATTTCGTGTCCTGTTTTTGTCTGTCTTTGTCTATATTGTCCTGCGTCTCTTTTCCTTATTTCTTCTGTGACTTTTTAACTCTCCCTCGATTGCTTAAGGTATATAGTACATATCGTAAATTTAAATTTTACGTATAAGTAAATATTTATTGAGCGATCAACTCGGTACAGCAGAATTAACAGTAATGGTACACGAAAATAATATAAAATAACTAGCTGTACCCCCGGCGTAACATATAGTCTTACCCCTATTGTGTGGTCTGAATATCACCATCCCTGCTCCCCCTCCCTTTGAACCCCTGCTGATCTGTGTTATGGAAGTAAATGTCTATTTTCAATGGAGGACGTCTCTCCGTTCTGATACCAAGCCCAACAATGGTCGTGCATGCAGTGATTGTTACTCAACCAACTTTGAAACTCTTCAAGTCGGTTCTAAGAGCTAACATTATTAAAGCAATATGTCGATCGTTACAGGCCACATCCGTTTGTTTGACATTGTCGGTCGCTCGCCCTATTTCGTTGTAGTGCATAATTCATAATGATAAATTTGCTTGCCCAACCTAAGCGTATCTAGACACACGCTAGTGTGTCGCCGTCAAGTAGATGTTTTATGTTGTTGGAGCTTAATTGTCAGAGCGTAATTGTTAGAGTGTTATTGTTGTGAGATGGTGGCTCACTAGCAGACTGTGTCTTTTAACTGAAACCAACTTATACGTGATTTCAGCATACTGGTGTAAGTTCCCCATGCGGTAGAAATCTTTGCAAATCGTTTGAATCAGGTGTCTTGGGTTCAGTAACAAAGAAAACGTCAACACGAAACTGTGGGAACGTGTCCTTCACGGAGAAAAAGTGTCCTCAATAACGTTGATTTGTGTTACTGGTAACTAGTAACTAGTAACTATGAACTAGTAACTAGTCCGTAGGATCCCATGTTAATTCTCATAGGGTATAACGACACGTCTACAGCTCATTATGGAAAGTTGTCAGATCTGAATTTCGGTAGACAGGTAAAGCGTCATATGGGGAAGTGCCTTTTTCTAAAATGGGGGTTGCAGCTAGAAGCACGTGGCCCTGAAGTGGCTCGTAAGTGCAACATTATTGTTGTAACCATTGTTTGTATTGTCTGCAACAGTAGATTATAACATGCTCAAGTGTTGCACGTTTATCGTTTCAGTACTTATATTGTCAGAATGCACTGTTTTGGCAAATAGGTGGTTCACTTATATTGTCAGAATGCACTGTTTTGGCAAATAGGTGGTTCACTAACAGACTAAATATCTTTATTTTTTATTGCAAAGGTTTGGTTTTTTTTTTTACGGTACACGAACCCTAACTGAATTATCTGAATTATGTTGACTTACTGTTCTTGCAGTCTAGTGTAAGTGGCGAGTAATTTTAAACAGCTGAGAGTTGATTAGTTTTAGTAATCTTCGTATGCCACCAGAATATTAGAACTGTATGAACATTTACCATTCCGTGAGTTTGCAGTATGTCTTCATGATTGAATGATTAACGTTAACCTCGGGAGAGCCAAGTGAAGGAGGATGCGCTGATTGAGTGAGCGACGCAAACGAAAATCAGCGTTTGTTAGCCAGTGCGCTCGAAAATCGGATTAAATTGACTTAATCATGCGAAACATGGCAACAATACGCCAAACCATGTCCATTTGGGTGGTGTAAAGCGATAGCAAACGTAAGAATTATGAATTACAAAATTTATAGGCACTCCAGACAAAAAAGGTAGAGGTGACTATTAGACAGTGGAATTCATTGTATTCACAGGCCTATGAAAGTTGTGATATCCACCCAAAACCTAAACTGGTAAAGAGCAGCCGCCAAGTTTCCAAGAATGGTCGGCCTTTCAAAGTAGTGATATCATTCAACCAGGAAAAGGCCGCCAAGGTTAATCCTATTAGCCAAGTTAATCCCACGGAATAATACTTTGGACGTTAAATGAAAACTTGAAGATTGCTACCGCTAGTAGCAATCGTCTAGTTTTCATTTAACTTTAGAACTATTAGTACGTGTGATTAACTTGGC
>JAHWFP010011725.1:0-10054 GCA_023313725.1 Lithobius niger | reverse complement strand
TGGCCGAGGAAGGGATACCCCCGGCGCTAGGGCCTCTCTCAGTGGGGCGGCGGCGGGTGGCGGCGTGCTGTCTGGGCGACACCGATCGGCAAGGCCGAGCGATGGAGGGAGGGAGGGTGACGTAGGCCTCTCACCGGAAAAAGGTCACGTGGATTGTTGGGGGAGAATTATACGTGACCAAGTTACAAAACTCAATTATTGGATCAACGATATTTTTATCGAAGGAAAATATTTCCCCCGCTTGGAGTTCAACCTTGTACTGACGGAATGGTTCGTCCTTGCGGGTATAAATTACCACGATAGGTGCTTTCTCGCCTAAAACCAACCCGGCATATTTTTCGTGGTTCCTGTAAGGAGCATCATTGACTCTATAATTGAATTTAGTTACGTAGCATTTGGGATAAAACTGGCCGGTCCTCCCCCCCGGAGAAATATTAGCGCTTATAACCACGTTTAAATCATTCAATAGTTTAGTCATTGGAATTATTTTCTCGCTTTCCCCAGTTCCGTAAAGCGTACAGCCTATATTACCCATGCAATCGCTAGCCGGCCGCCAAACAGTTTCTTTCATCAAGGCTTTATAAATACGCCGCGAGTCGCCCGGCGTAAATAACTTGACTATCTTCAAAGCATCATCTTGTCGCACGGGCTGGTGCCACGAGGCCTCTTTCACCCCTTTATACATTTTCAACGCGTCCAAAGACGTCATATACTAGAAAAAGAAAAAAATAAGGACGTTGCCGTTGGTTTTTTTTTTTTTTAATTATAAAACACTACGTGTACGGTCGGTTTGGCGTGCGGGTTAAATAGATTAGGGAATTCTAAGAAACTGGTCACGTTATTTTTAATACTGAATGAATCTCCCGCGGAAAGTTCAGCTTTAATCCATTTAGGGTCATTTAATCTACTATACAAAAGAATCATAGGTGCTTTCGCCCCTAATACTAAACCACAGTAGTCCTTTAAATTTTCGTAAGGAGAAGAATCGATTCTCCAATGAAATTTGACGACGCAACATTTGGAAAATAACTCGCCGTTGCTGGAATAATGAGGAGAGATCAGGTCGTTGAGGTTTTTCAATAATTTCGGCATTTCATCTAGGCTTTCGTACTGGGTACGGCATTGAGTCCCCATCCAATTTATAGGCGCCGCCCATTTAGTTTCGTCCAGCAAGACTTTATAAATTCTATAAGCTTCACCAGCGGTAAATAATTTAACAATTTTCAGAGCGCCATCTTCACGCACCGGGCAAAACCACTCTGCCAAGTTGTTGGAACCGTGCCTTAATATTGCCAATGACGTCATACTAAAAATATAACAAAATTTAAAAATAAAAAAAAAAAAAGAAGTGGGTTGGATCCCTCTAGAAATCTGGCTCAGGATCATCTCGAAACAACCATTTCGTAAATGTTAGTAAATATACAGCATCCTTCAATAAAGGACGTTGGGGGACTGTATGCCTATAGTATTGGTTGGTGGGAGGATATATAATTAGTAGGCTACCCGGCTCCATAACTGCCGTATAACTAGGTCGTTCGGCACCATCTCCGTGGTGAACGTGGCGCATAGTGTGAGTTCGTTTTCCGGTAGCCATAATTGCTACTGGTGCGAGCGTATCCATTCCCTCCCTAGGATTATAAATATGCCACGGTTTATATAACATTCCAGTTGCGTACCTTTCAATGTGAAGGCAATTAAAGCGTACATCACATATTCGAGACACGTGGTCCCTGACATTTTCTAAGAGAGGCGTCAACGCTTTGACGCGACTACTTTCCCCTCGTTCTTCGGCGTCCGTATAGCAGCAATATTGTCTAGCCACGCCCGGCCTGATAAAGTCGTGGGGGGGGCCAAAAAATTCGACTTCGGCGTCCAATGCGTGGTTTAGTCTTTGGATTTGCTGCTTGGTTGCCATATTCTTCAAATGCAACACCTCGTGGTTCAATAAACGTATTCGGGTTTCGGTCCAACTGGAAGTAGGATGCTTATCCCGGAAGATATCCGAAGTGGAAGTTACTTCAGCCATGTACCTTTAATTTTTTTTCAAAGTCTGCAACGAAAGAAAGGGGAAGAACGAGCTGGGAGACGAAGTGGCCAGAGGTATGTGGAGCGCGCGACGCTGGTTGGAAGAGCGATCGTTAAAAATATGAATGGGGGGGGAGAAAAGGATTCTGGCGAGGGCATGCTCATACACTAACCAACTAGCCTTCCAATCAGACCGCCAAAAACAAGATGCAGCTTTTCGCGGTGTCCGGGTTTGTATCGGCCTTAGCGGCTGGGCTTCTAGGATTGATTTGGGGCTACAGGGCCCAACAACAACAACAACAACTAAGACCTCAACAAACCTATTATCAATAGCCCCATGGATACGTCACATATGTGGCTTTATCCATCCACCGTTTATTGGCTACCACTCTGTAAAGTTTGCTTTGGGTCGTGGTCAGTAAATGATGGTTTTTACGGATTATTTTTCGCGGTTCAGTAATTGTGACAGTTTCGTTTGCGTTGATATTTTTTACCATTCCAGCTAATGACTCAAAGTCTAAAATCTGGCTATTTCTGAAGTTTAAGGTTATGCCTCGTACTTTGACAATTTGTTTAGTACCTTTGTCGCTTTTTACTACGAAGCAGTAATTTTTAGCGCCGTTGCTAACAAAGTGAGTTATCTCAGCATTATTACCGTACACTGATAGATCGTTATTGAGACTACCTAACCTCGGGTCATTGTTGGGAGGCGCATGATGGCCGGTTGTTTTATAGAATGTACTATCTGTGTCAGAATAAAAAATATTACCAGGGGCGTGATCACGTAACAATTGCAACAATCGTAGTCGACCATAAGATGTGATTAGAGCACTTATCACTACAGATACGTTCGCGTTACCTTCCGACAAGTTCAAATCGTTCCTGTAACGAATGATCGCTATCTCGCCGTCGTTTTCAAAGTCAATATTGGATATTACATTTTTGTCGTCCGTGACAAACGCGAAATATTCCGCCGCATTGTTGATAAACTTTGTTGACAACAAATCTTCCCGCTGACTTATTTTTCCTGAAATAGAATTAAGGAATAATTTTGCGGTACTGCGGCCGCCAGGATTAACCTTAATATTGGCTAGGTTTAGCTCGATATGTTGAGTATCACGTACATGCTGCACATAGGCCTGTTTTTGAGAGTCGGTTATACAACCCTCCGGGAAGCCCGAGCACTCTAATTTCATGGCATAGAACGTTTTCACGTATTCCGTAAACAAGCCCCCCACCCTCCCCCCTCCCAGGGTCGTATTTTACAGTTTGAGGGAAATGATACACACCATACAGTTTCAATATTACGTAGCCGTCTTTGACAGCTTGTTGTAATTCCGGTGATACAAATGTGGCTTCAAACGCGCGTTGCTCGTCCGAGTGTTTACACCTGCCGTCCGCTGGCTGTTGGCCGATGCATGCGCAGCACAACGGGAAAAACAATTTATTTTCGTACTTATAAGGTAAAGTAGGAATGTAAAGCCCACGAGGTGGTAGTACTCGGGCTTGTATTAAACCAAAATATCCCGAAATATCGGTACTGCCTTCAAATTCTGTTATTATTGTAGGGTGGCCTACTGGAAATCGTTCCTGAAGCATGACAGAGGGATATAAAGAATTTATATCACCGGCGTAGATTTTTTCGTCTTTTTCGGCCACGTGCAAATGTCTATATGTCTCCACTCGACCCCCTAGATAGGCGGACCGGGGTCTCAACACAGGAGGCACTTTTTTGTAGGCTTTTTCAAACGCTCGCAATTTTTCGTCGCGTTTCATTTGTTCGTGGAATTGGCAAGACCATATTTGCACATATTTAACGCCGACTATTTCCTCTAGCGCCCTGCGTCTAATTATCGTTTTGTCGTGAGCGTCTTGAGCCGTTAACTGACTAAAAGGTAGTCTTTGTTGCCTGTTTGATATACATAAGCACCCGTGCACGTGGCAAGCCATAAATTCGAATACAGTGTGAGTGCTTAAACAATAGCCGTCAACGCTGTATTTATTGCCAATGAATTTTTTTTCACCTAGGTTAGCCGCATGTTGAATAAAAATACCTCTTTTTGCTGCCTCGTAATCTAGCCAGACTAAACCCTCTCTCGAATATTTACGGTCGGGAAAATAGCCGTCCGATGGAATGGCTGCTATGGTATTTGGTTTTAAATAGATAGCTCTAAATATAGTCATGGCCAGGTTACTGATAGACAAACAGTCGTGGAATGGTTCTAACCTGGGACACACGGCTTGTATGAGCTGCCTGAATTTCAGAATGCAGGCCATAAGCACGCTGACATCGTTGCAACAATACTTAACCAGTTCTTGTTTAAAGTCAAAAGTTACATTTTTGGCACGTTGTTCGGCGTGCCAAGCTATCAGTTTGAGGCGCGCATCGACACTCAAGCTATCCGGATCGTACATTTCGAGATTAGGTACTACACCTCTGTACTCATAATTTTCTGGTCGGTTAAACAGGTGAGGATAATACCCCTTACTAATGAGATTTTCATCTAGCCCTAAACTAGCGGGTAGCTTGGATAAGGCCATTGACATAAACTTGAAAGAGTCCACCAACTTTATGCCTTCTATTTTTGCGGTTATTATTTTACCTCCCGCATATATGACGTCGGTAGGTTTGACTCCATTATCTAATGCCCATCTAATTAGGAAGAGAGAATCGTATCCAGAGTTATTATGTGAAATGAGAGAGAGGTTCGAATCCCTGGCATGTGACTCAAACAACCAATGACAAAAATCGTCTAGAGTGCTTTCACCGTTCATAAACACTTTGTGTTTGTCGCCACAACGAATACATGTAGGTTTACCAAAACAGTAAGTGCATGCAATATCGATAACCGCCAAATTCACGCTGTGTAAAAAAAACTCCCTGTCCTCGCTGTCAGTTACTCGCTCAACTTGCGTCGTTTCGAGGTCGTAAACAGCTAACCGCACGCAATCGCGTTTTTTGAGGAGTGGTAAAGGTTGAATGTGGCAGCGGTGCTCTAGCCGACACCACTGTTTGCATATTTTACAAAAACGTTGGCAACAGTGATGCGGTGTCCTGCTATTACCCTCAAACGTTAGAAAACAAATCTTGCATTTAAACAGCGATTTACAGACTGTAGAGTCTTTGAAGGGTGGCTGTTTGCTATAATGACGGACTAAACATTCCGTATTTCTGAACAATCTGTTACATGCCAAACATGGCAACCAGCGTTTCAGGAAGCAAACATATTTAGGCGAATGACACGAGGGACATTTATGCTTTTGGCAGGCGTGGCTTTTAGGTCGGGAATACGGCCTCAGACAGGAATGACAGAAAAATCGGGATGAGAAAATAAACCGCGGCTTTAAAATTCCGAAATAGTGATTGGCGTGGCAGAAAAGGTAGATGCGCTTAGAGCTAGAAGGCCCCTCGAAGGTAACCTGGCACTGTGTTCCATTTTTTTGGAATAACACAATTTGGTATTCTGTCAAATAATCCTGAAATTCTTTCAAGTCAACAATAGAACACCCATCTTGGCGAACACAGACGCCGGCGTCGGCGTGCAGCTGTAAAGCGAGCTTTTTTTGCACATTGTTCGATTTACGAATTTGTCTATATAATTTTATGTCCTTATCAGCGAATGCTTTGCAACAAACTATCGCTCTAGCCAAACAAAGTTTATCTAAGCCGTTTTTTGGGAACACGACCGACCTAGCTCCCCCTGTTGATAGTCATGCTATAACATTTGTGCGTGACATTTTCTTTTTCGGGAAAGTGCCGCCTCTGGGTATCTCGATATGAGTTACTTTAATTTCGAGCTTATTGAATACATCTATTTCCCGACCACTTTGGTTAAGTTTCAAAATAAGAGCCAAAATGTTAGCGACGCTGAAAGATTCCCTGGCATGTAAGGGAAGGAACAAGCTATTTTCAAACCCACTCCCCCCAATACACACACCTACATAGTCGGGGGGGGAACCCATCCAGGGACACGCTCAAAAATATGTCGGTGAAAAGTTGGTCTATATATTCTATAGGGTCTAAACGGTTTCTAACCAAATACTGGGCGTCAATAGGGGGAATTGTCACCGTGTAGACATTTGTATTAGTGCTAAATTTTTTTATGTATTTCCCCATACATTTAACGATGCTAAATCTATCGTTTTTAAAAGTTTCGGTTCCCCGAGTCTGACAATCATATTCGGGAAGCTTTTCGGGACAGGATGATTTTAATGTCGGGCCTCCCCCAACTTGATTAGAATAAGCTATTGGAAAAAACAGAGAAGTAGTTTAATAAATTGAGCTGCGAAAAAGCGAAGCGTGCATTACACAATCATGGTCTCTTTGGCTCGGGGAATTGAACTTACATCCCTGACAGGGGAGCCGTGTATCTTCTGTATTTTTGCTGCATTTCGGATGTGCGATTTCTTGTTCACACATGTAACATTTCTGTAGTTCGACAACTTCCGGCTCCTGCGTAGCCTGGGAAGAAGAAGGGAGCGGGTCGTCGGTCTTTTTAACATCACTTTTCTTTTGTGGGCGTCGTTTGCTTTTTTTTTTCTCTGGCTCGCTTCCGTCGACCGCTACGTTACTCTTTCTTTTTTGCTTCGGTTCATTTACGGCCATTGTTGGCAATGTTACCGCAGGTGAAGGTGTCAACTCACATATTCTCTGCGTCCAGCAAGCGACTGCCTGCGATATATGAGGGAGCATGTATTTCATGCTGAGTATATCAAATTCAGTTAATGCTACGGATTTGTCTGCACTTTTAAGGATCAGCACATTGTCGGCCACGGATTCGATCGACACGTTCCCCGATTTAACTGATATACTCGAGTTAGGTTGACGCCAGTAGAGTTGCGCTATTATCCCTAACCACTCTGTTGGATCTAATACCACGCTGTCATTTTCTCCGTGTTTTCCAATAGCTATTTTCACTACGTTTACCGTCGGAACTATTCGTATGAAATTTAACCCGGTAAGTGGGAAGCAATCGCAATATGGGATGGTTTGGTACGCCATGAGACTGTGAGGGAGAGACAAAAATGAAAAAAAAAGGGACATTACTTATTTTTTTTTTCACTCCAACCACATTTCGGTTTGGGATGTGGGGGATTCGATCTGAACTGTGGGGGGCTCTATCTCTTTCAGTTTTTTGTCCAAAAGCATAGTGATATCAGTGACGTAGCCTATCAAGCCTGCAAATTGGCGATAGTTTAGTACAATGTACTTTTTGCTGTATTTTTCAAGTATGAATTTAGCCTGATAGACGGAGCCAGATTGTGACACTATCACTTTTAGGCCGGCTCCATAGTTCCGGCCGGTCATAATTTGCTGCTGTAAGTTGCGCTCGCTCACGATCTGATTGTAAATGGCGTGATCCTTAACAAATTCCCGCCATTCGGCGACAGTAAACGAGACGCCGCGGCGTCCTGGCAGGATCCCTACTCCTGGGGTTATGATTTCCCGTAAATGTACGTACGCACGTCCCTGAAAATCCGTCACTTGTACGTATATTTCACCCCCTATGAAGTAGGTGTTTTTGGCTTCAATGACTCTATCTACTGGAGCTGATGATGTTGCCATATTTTTTTTTTGTTCACTATGTATATGAAAAGAAATAAAAAAGGACATAGCCTTCCTTTAGGTTTTTTTTTTGCCCTATTCCGCACGTAAAATGAAATAAAGGAACCATTTAGGCCTACCTGTTCCTCTCTGCTTGCACTGCTCTGGTGTACTGCTCCGTGGCCTTTCGGATTGTTGAATATCTGTAAACATAAATGTAAAGAAGTCCGTTAGCAACCGGCCAAGTCCTCGCACTCTTTTTTTTTTTTTTCAATATTAACGTAATGCCTCATTAAACAATGCTTACCTCTACAATTGCTGAGTCGTTGGTTCCAATGGAGAGATCGGCGGGTTAGTGAATTCTTGGCTGGGGTGATGGTTTTATACTACGCCAAATTGCATTGTTTCAAGTGGAATAGTTGCTCGACAAATCAGCACCGGTTATTTTCCGTAAGGGTGTTACGGTACTCTATTTTGGTCATTTCTCCGATTGGTTAGTCTCATAGTACCGTCGCTCATTGCACGGCTCGAATCATGTGATGACTTTCAACCAATTGCGAGGCGTGTACTACGTCACGATGTGGGCCGCCCATTTCGCTCGAGGCAGTGTTTTTTTTTGGTGGTTAGCCCGTTATTTTGTCTTTTCGGGTTAAAGGGCTTATACGAAAGGTTTAACGTATAATAAGTCGGTTGTCTAGAGATCTAGGTCGCGAGACGTTAACTACGCGTCATTTTTTGACAGTACTGACAGCTTACATATAGCCCGTCACTTTTTGTTTTGACGAATTGATAGGGGGGAACGATTATTTTCTTTTAGTTGAGGGGTCCCACGCTCTCTTGACAACCGTTAATAGCAGATAAATGTCGTAACTACATTCCTACGCCCATAGCAGTATTAACCTCACGACCTCTGGCCTATATACCGTTACGTTAATGGACAGAAACGCGTGACGGATTGGGTCTTTTTACAATAGTCATTCGTTCTTGTCATTTCGTCTAGGCAATTCAGAGGTCTGAAGGCCGTAGGGGAAGACCACCGTGTTCGGGGGCGGGATTGTTCGTATTATAGCCCCGAGCAATTTTAGACTTACCCGATTTTTGACGAGATCCTTACTTCATTCTGTTGTAATAACTGTTCGGAACACACCTCACTAACTATCAACTCTTGGATATTTTTGTTATCCTTCAGCGCGTCTCGTGAGTTGCGTGTTTTGTATACTTTTGTATACTTTAACGCGCTTTTTTCTTTATTGACTTTTTTTTTTAAATTGGTGTTTCATTAGCCAAATACCTCCGACATCCTTCTCGTGCAGGAGATCGGTCTGTGGGCCTGCTATCTTGTGTCCCACTTACTCCCCTGAAAGTGCCGACCCACCGCCTCCTGGGCCGGCCGCCCGTGAACGCGACGAGGTGATTTAGTTTTTCTTTCTTTTTCTCTATTGTAGTTAGTCGCCGATATGCAACGGATCACCGTCTCGCGCGACTTGCCCTGTTTAAATGCTTCAAACGCAATACATCGTGCCCTACGGCAAAATCTAGTTGATGCTGGGGGCACTTCCAGCTGAGCCTTTTCTACTTTTTTTTTTAGCTAGGGATTCAACAGCCCAAAGAACGCGTTCCTAGTTTTTACGTAGTTTCTACTCTGGGCTGAAGGCAACTGGGGGAAAACAATTATCGCGGGCGGGGCGGCGCACGGATGCGGCAGAGATATGGGGCGGGTATCTAGCGTTCAATGGGGAAAACATAGACCCTAGGTGCACGTGGGCCGACCAATAGACCCAACTCTAGGCTGAAGTGTACTAGTCACCTGGAGGAAAACAGTTATCCCGGGCGGGCAACGCCCGGATGCGGCAGGGATATGGGGCGGGTATCTAGCGTTCAATGCGGTAAATGTTGATCCTAGGTGCACGTGGGCCGACCAATAGATCCAACTTTGTGCTGAAGTGTACTAGTCACCTGGAGGAAACAGTTATCCCGGCCGGGCGACGCGTAGATGCGGCAGGGATATCGGGCGGGTATCTAACGTTCAAGGGAGGGAAAATGTTGATCCTAGGTGCACATGGACCGACCAATAGACCCTAGATGCACGCGCCTCCCCCCCTAGGATTTAAATGTGGTACCCAAAATACATGGGGCTCTGTTAGGCTGTATCACTATACTAGACACTTTAGTGATCCTAACTACTTACTTAAATACATCCTCGAGATCAGACGTAAACGCCATGAGTGAGAGTGGAGGGGGAGGGCCAGGTCAGCTACCTAGCTTATCCTTTCCATGAAATTTGGACAAGACCTCACCTCGTCAGCAGGATGAGTCACTGCTAATCCAATGAGTCACAGGTGAGGGGGTTCTTGTCATATCAACTGATAGCGGAATATTTTGTTACCCCAGATAGGCATTTAGCTCTCTAATATAGGCCTAATTACACAAATATAGGTCTAATTACACAAATATTTAGGCTTAATTACACAAATATAGGCCTAA
>JAHWFP010011713.1:15771-37313 GCA_023313725.1 Lithobius niger | reverse complement strand
TTCAAACAAATAAATCTCGTAAAGTTAAGTTTATTTTAGGTGCTATTCAGATCGATCCAAGAGGCTTAAAATAATCTCAATGGGAATTGTATACTGTTGTAATTTTGGTCCCCTTTTGTAAAATAATCAGTGAACATTGAGTTGATTTTGGATATGTGCTAGGCATTTAATTTGACCCAATAGAGTATGTTAACTCAACAATGAATTGTTTCGATAATACATGGATGTGTAGTTTTGACCCAAGTGAGTAAAGGTAATAACCAAATATTGAGACCAATCTGTTCTGTCTGCATGCCTGGTTGTAATTTTGACCAAACTGGGTTAAGATAATAACCCAATATTGACTCTGTTATGACTATATATCGTGGTTATAATTTTGATCCAACTGAGTTAAGGTAATAACCCAATACTGAGTCTTTCTATCTGTTTGTTGGGTTACAATTTTGACATAATCAAATTAAAGTAATGAGCCAATTGTGAGTGAGTCTATTATGATTGTTTGTTGGGTTACAATTTTGACCAAACCGAGTTAAAGTAATAACCCAATAATGAGTCTATTCTGACTGTTTGTTGGGTTACAATTTTGACCCCACTGAGTTACGTTAATAAACCAATACTAACTGTACCCGTGTAGATTATCTGCACATGCGCAGATGATATACTGAACTGGGCAGCATGAAATGAAAACTTCTCCCTCTTCCCACTCTCTCTTTGTGTCGTCTGAATATCCCCCCCAAGGCACCTACAGTGTGTGGTCTTCTTAGGAAAGAAAACCGCGTGTCAATGGAGGCACCACTCTTATTTTCAGTGATACTGCTTTGCCTGTATCTCGTCTTCATACTAAACGCACCAACGATCGTGCATGGAGTGATTGTCACTTAACCAACTTTGAAACTGTTCAGTTCGGCTTACTGCCAGCCTTATTGATTGTTTCTTTCTTTCTTTCTTTCTTTTTTATTAGAGCATACAGACCCGAAGCCATGAGCTCAATGCAAAATTATAACTAAATCTGGTGGTAAACCATCGAAACCATATAACATGAGTTAAAACATTTTAAAACAAATAAAACTTACTATAGACATACTATGCATAAACGAAGGACTTGGTGGTATTAGAGACCAGGCTCCATACAAAATGCCCTCATTAAAAAACAAAGCGTCTCGTATCTTTGCAGAACTTCACCACCGCACGCAAATTCCTACGGGTAGAGGCACACACAGGATATACAGCTAAGACAGATACATCTCCCAATGCCTAGTGAGGACGTCTGAAGCCAGACCAACGAGGACACCGGAAAAGGAAATGCTCCACTGTTTCAACCTCTCCACACAGACACAGTGGCGAGGAACTCCATCCAAGTCTGAACACGTGCGCACGCAGCAGCACACACCCAGAACGAAGGCGGAGAGCATGCCCGACTCTTTTCTCGGGAACCCACCAAGGACTGAAGGCAAAGATACCGACGGGTGCACCGCGTACAAAGTCCTACCTGTCAAACTACCTTCCCATTCCCTCTGCACCAGGAAGAGGACTGGGCAGAAAGAACTGGGCGAAGATCACGTGGGGCGAGTGGAAACGAAACACTGTTCGTTCTGGAGGTAGCACCAACAACAATTTGAAAACAATAGCTTCAATAATGCTGTTTGCAGACGATGGTCTTCATTTTTTGTGGCCATTGTTAGACTTCTACATTGTTAGCGGCATTTGTGCTACAGAGTGGTGCGGGATGCTACAGGCTACTATTGGATATCTCAAGGGGATTCCTGTGAGTGCCAAATTGTGGTTGGTAGCACATTGCTACTTTTGGTGTGTTTGAGTGTACTGCTGTATAATGGTTGGTGTTGTATTGTGTAGATTTAGTGAATTAGTTTCTGTATAGAGCGTACGACAGCAGATCATGGCTCAGGAATAAAGAAATTGAAATGCTCAACGTGGCGAGAAATGACTTTCTGGCTACATATCTGGTTATAATTTTGACACAAATGAGTTAATGTAATAACCCTATACTGAGTCCGTACTGACTATTTGTGGGGTTATTACTTTCACCCAACTGAGTTAAGGTTATAAGTTATAACCCTAGTTATTGAATCTGGTCATACTATTTGTTGGGTTATAATTTTGAACCAATTGAGTTAAGGCAATAGCCCAATACTGAGTCTATTCTGACTGTTGATTGGGTTACAATTTTGACCCCATCGAGTTAAGGTTATTAACCCAATAGTAAGTCTAATCTGACTGCTTGCTGGATTATAATTTTGATCCAACCGAGTTAAGGTAATAACCCAATAGTCTACTGAGTCTGTTTTGACTGCTCGTGTGTTGTTATTTTTCCCGACCGAGTTTAGGTAAAAACCCAATACTGAGTCTACTCTGATTCCTTGCTGGGTTGTAGTTTTAACCCAACCGAGATAGAGCAATAACCCAGTAACAAGTCTGTTCTGACTGCTTGTTGGCTTTTAATTTTGACCCAACCGAGTTAATGTAATAACCCAATATATTTGTTGAATCTAACCAATTTAACATTTCATTGGGTCAGTTTTTTAACTAAATTTATAAGTAGAATGGTTACTTAATCAATTTGTTGAATCTAACCAATTCTACATTTGGTTGGGTCATTTATATAACCTAATATTAGTTGACCCAATCTGGTTACTAAATTTTCTTTAGATCATGGCAATTTGTTGGTTATAATTAAATTAACTGCACAAAAAACGGTTTCGCCGTTTAGAAAAAAACAGAGTTTGTATCCCCATACTCACAGCCGTGAAGGTGCACGAATAAAAACGGATTAGAATTCATTCGAACGCAACGAACTATAATTTGAATTCCAATACCAGGGAACAAGGACTGTTTTTGATCAATGGTTATGTCACAAAGATAGTCTGTTTCGTGTGAGTGGGTATATGTGTTTATTTTGAAACAAGCAGACTCCTAGTTAAGGCAGTTTTTTGCTTGCGTTTGTGTTTGAAGTTCGTTTGAGGTGATTATTTCTAGTTCGTTTGAGTAATTACGTGCTCGTTTTGTGTATCTTTCAATTTTGCAGCGTTTTGCTGTTTATGGCGTCTGCTTTGTGTGTGTGTTTGTGGGTTTACGTTTTGCGAATTGGAGTTCAAATTATGGTTCGTTGCGTTCGAGTGAACTCTAATCCGTTTTTATTCGTGTACCTTCACGGCTGTTAGTTTGGGGATAAAGCTCTAATGTTTTTTTTTTGTCTTTTTGTTGAGTCACGAAATTACCACCAAATTGGGTTATGTTTAACCCAGGGTTTTTTAGAGTTTATTTGTTTGGAATATAGCACATGAAAACCCTAACAGGTTTCGCCAGTAAATCTTTGTACATTGCCTGCACATCATTGGTGGAGGAATCAGATCATTGGCTAAAATGCCAAAACCGTAGGTGCCACGATAACTTCTAACAATGTTATAAGGATAACCTTCTACAATCAAACTTTATGGAAAGGAGTCATTAAGCCATAATTATGTTACAAGGAGGATGTCGAAATTATCTGAGACCAACAGAAACTGAAGTCTTGAAGATTTTAATATAGGTTTCTGACATTCAACAAGATACAACTCCAATCGGTTGATGCGTGAAACTATAAGGTGCTTTGGGGACAAAATGCAGATAATGCAGTGAATGTAATAATTCGTGATTTTCAGGCGGGGAATACCCGCCTCACATCACAGTTTCCCCAGTACAATCGATTTTCAATTATTGCTTCAATCTCTCGAGCTAAAATACACTTCGCTTAAGGGGTAAGATGGATATCATCATTTTCAAGTACTAGCCTCAATAATTTCTTCTATGTAGTTTGGTATGCTGTCATAAAACCTGCTACCAAGAAAGTATTTGCATTTGTACGTTTTTACTTTAACAACTTTGTGCTGAGAGACGAGTTGTAGCATCATGCAGAAATGAATAAAAAGTCTGTAAAATAGAATTTAGTAGCACACTGACAGGATACCTAGCTATTGAAAGATTTGGAATGAAAGATGGTGTTTCTTTTTGAATGTTTTTAGTATAGTATTTTGGAGCCTGATAGCAGGATCAATAGCATTCATGTAACTCTCAACCCCACCACATAACATAATATTGCAGGTATGACTGCCACGGCAAAAAAAAAATAGGCTTCTTCTATGAAATATGCCAAGATAATACATTTTACACAAAATTACCAGTAGCCTACAATATTGCACCATTTTACTCCTCCAGTTTAGCATTCTTTCTAAAATAGAGAACTTCGTTAGCTCTTTGGTGGAGTTGAAATCATGGATCACTTGTACACACAATACTGACAACTGGCTTCTCCTTTAAAGTTAGGTTCACATATAGTTCCTTTTCGTTGCGTTTAGGAAAAGTAGGTTCTGAATTCACCAGTCTTCAATTAATGAAAGATTTCATTCAATATTACCAGTCCATACCAGGACGTTCACCTATGCAAAAATGCAAGATAACTACATCCAGCAATGAAAAGCGATTTTGATGAAGGTTCCCTCGGAACCCGACTGAAGTAGGTTCTTAGGGGCTCACGGATGTCTGAGCCAAGAGGATACGATATTGAATCATTTCATCGACCTACGGACGCATGGAACTCTAAAAACTTCTGGAGTGAAATGGTAGAATGGAGGCTTGCTCTTTATTTTTGTCAGTAACAAGAAGTGCAGTGCAAATCAGCCAAAGATAAACTATCGGAATAGGTGCTTAAGTTGTATACAGCATTAATATAAACCAGAGATAAGACTGGTTCTAAACCTGATACACGAGGCGCCCCTAAGGTCATTAAAATACTGTCCCTGCATAATGAGTATTGGCTTTTGTAATTGCGACCTGTTCAGTAAGTAATCTGAAAACAAGTTTTGTGCCAAACCTCTGAATCCATACCGATCTATGGTCTGCGTCAGTGTTTCATAGTTAAGGTTTCATAGTTATTAGGCCTAAAAAATCCCTACACCCATTCTATCCGAGTCCAACACAGTATAAATTGCAAAAGAAAATTTTACAGAGCATCAGTGCTTAGTTATTTTATATCAGTGTTTATGTTTTCTTGTAATTCATAATTTAAATTGTTTGTAAATTAAATAAATAAGTAAGTAAATTAAATTAATATGAATAATTATGTACATAAGCCTGCGTGTCAAAGAGTACACACAAATTATTGAGTTTACGTAGTCAGGTATATAAACTGACTGAGTGATTGTTTGTTTTATTTTGTACAACTCAGTAAAATACAGCAAGCAGAAAATAGAAAAATATTCACACACAAAAAAAGAAAAGAAAATTCTGTTGACACTTATTTAAATTAGTCTTCCTCATTCCCTGATTGATTTTCCATAATAGTGATGTCAAGTTATGTAATTACAGCTACGGTTTGTACAAAAGTACCATTCTTTTTTAAAACTCTTTTGTCGTCCAGCTTTCTTTCTAAAATCCAATTAACCCTTCCCTAATAATTTTTTGAAGATCATTTTCTAGTGTTTTTCCACCAGAACATTTTTTCACTAATTTATTTTTACTTTTACAAAGTGTTTCTTGCATAACCATGCTTTTTCATAGCACCAATAATTCCAACGTCAACATTCCCTTTTCTGCACATGCCATTTGATTTCTTGACTTTTTGTTTTTACTTAACATATTATTAAATCTACTAATGATTTTAATAAGCTGGAACAGAATCTCAGTATTGTTTAACATTCCTCATTCTTAACGGACCTTTTTTTTCTCCTAATCTGCTCTTATTTTTGTTATCTCTACACATCACTCGATCTGACACAACGTATAATGGTTTACCATTTACTGCAAAATATATCCAGATGACTTTATTCCTTCTCAGGCCTGATGGCATACCGTGCTCATTTTAGAACAAACTTACTGTCGGCTATACTATACGTTCAAAGTTTGTAAATCTCTCTTTGACACTTGGGGAGAAGGGACCGAAATGTGATAATGCTTCACTAACAGGCCATTTTCCGAGGAACAAATCAAGCCACGTTCAAATCACTGGGGAGATGACTGTCAGAAAAACACTTAGTATTTCGACCAACGAACCGTGGGTCACCTTCTTTTTGTGCAAAACACCGTTCTTACTCTTCGAAACTTGAGTGGAAACTTCGCCCAACAACACGTTCTTGGCCCACGCCCCTTGGGAGAGCCAGGCTACGATCGAATTTCGATTTCAATTGGCTTCCTTCCTGGCAACCCATAAATATAACACAGACGAAATTGGTTGAGTAAAATTGCTTCAACCTACTTGATCAGTATGTTTGAGTAAATCTTGTCACTTTGTGGGAATCTTACTTCCATAATTAAGTCGAACAATGAAGACTTGTTTTCTTGCCTGCAACATGTGAGGCGCATTCGGCCTACGTCTCCCGAACATGAAACACAACTTAGTACATCGTGGGAACGGCTAAGTGTTGTAACGAGCCCTGTATAACAATATCCTACAGAACGAAATCCAAGTGGGTTTGGTTAATCTACATTTTAAATGACTAAGGACGGAATAGATGTGTTGGAAGTATAAGAGCTTGAAGCAAATAAATCAATATTACCTAAATAACTTAATAAACTGCATCACCCACAGCCAAGAACATTTTCCTATCGCCATTCATGGAACAGACAATAAGGAGTGAAATTCAATTGTTCGTACCTAATTTGACCTCCTATTGTGTTTCCTTCACTACAATTTGTGAAAAGTGCAACCACAAGTATCCCACAAGTAGTGATCGGGGAAAAAACTGTTATATGCACATGTGTGAGTGTTGAATAAAATGCTTTCTCTGGGTGTTTCCTTTTGGCCGTGGTAGTGCTTTGGTGTGTCATCTCAAAAGTAGAGGTAGATGTAAATGTGTGAAGGTTAAAATAAATGCTGGCTCTGGCAGTTTCCTTTTGGCCGTGGTAGTGCTTTGGTGTTTCGTCTCAAGAGTAGAGGTAGATGTAAATGTGTGTGGGTTAAAATAAATTCTGGCTCTGGCAGTTTCCTTTTGGCCATGGTAGTGCTTCGGTGTTTCGTCTCGAGAGTATAGATAGATATGTGTGAGCGTTAAAATAAATGCGGGGTCTGTTTGTTTCCTTTTGGCCGTGGTAGTGCTTCGGTGTTTCGTCTCAAGAGTAGAGGTAGATGTATAAGTGTGATGGTTAAACAAATGCTGGCTCTGGCTATTTCCTTTTTTGGCCATGGTAGGGCTTTGGTGTTTCGTCTCAAAAGTAGAGGTAGATGTGTATGTGTGAGGATTAAAATAAATTCTGGCTCTGGCAGTTTCCTTTTGGCCGCGTTAGTGCTTCGGATGTTTCATCTCAAGAGTAGAGATAGATATGTGTGAGCATTAAAATAAATCCGGGGTCGGGCTGTTTCCTTTTGGCCGTGGTAGTTCATCGGTGTTTCGTCTCAAGAGTAGAGGTTGATGTATATGTGTGAGGGTCAAACAAATGCTGGCTCTGGTTGTTTCCTTTTGGCCGTGGCAGTGCTTAGGTGTTTCTTCTCAAGAGTAGAGATATGTGTGAGCATTAAAACAAATGCTGGCTATGGCTGTTTCCTTTTGACAGTGTTATTGCTTTGGTGTTTCATCTTAAAAATAGAGGTAGATGTATATGTGTGAGGGTTAAAATAAATGATGGCTCTGGCTGTTTCCTTTTGGCCGTGTTAGTGCTTCGGTGTTTCGTCTTAAAAGTAGAGGTAGATGTATATGTGCGAGGGTTAAAATAAATGCTGGCTCTGGCTGTTTCCTTTTGGCCGTGTTAGTGCTTCTGTGTTTCGTCTTAAAAGTAGAGGTAGATATATATGTGTGAGGGTTAAAATAAATGGTGGATCTGGCAGTTTCCTATTGGCCGTGTTAGTGCTTCGGTGTTTCATCTTAAAAATAGAGGGTGATGTATATGTGTAAGGGTTAAAATAAATGCTGGCTCTGGTTGTTTCCTTTTGGCCGTGGTAGTGCTTTGGTGTTTTGTCTCAAGAGTAGAGGTTGATGTATATGTGTGAGGGTTAAAATAAATGCTGGCTCTAGCAGTTTCCTTTTGGTCGTAGTAGTGCTTCGGTGTTTCGGCTCAAGAGTAAAGGTAAGTGTATAAGTGTGAGGGTTAAAATAAATGATGGCTTTGGCTGTTTCCTTTTGGCCGTGTTAGTACTTCTGTGTTTCGTCTTAAAAGTAGAGGTAGATTTATATGTGTGAGGGTAAAATAATTGCTCCTCTGGCTGTTTTCTTTTGGTCATGGTAGTTGGCCGTGGTATAGTCAGATGTTTATTATGTATGTGAGGGTTTTAAAAAAAATGCTGGCTCTGACTGTTTCCTTTTGGCCATGGTAGTGCTTCAGTGTTTCGTCTCAAGAGTATAGGTATTTGTGTATGTGTGAAGGTTTAAAAAAAAATGCTGGCTCTGACTGTTTCCTTTTGGCCATGGTAGGGCTTCAGTGTTTCGTCTCAAGAGTAGAGGTAGATGTGTATGTGTGAGGGTTAAAAAAATGCTGGCTCTGGCTGTTTCCTTTTGGCCGTGGTAGTTGGCCGTGGTAGAGTCAGATGTTTATTATATGTGAGGGTTTTTAAAAAAATGCTGGCTCTGACTGTTTCCTTTTGGCCATGGAAGTGCTTCGGTGTTTCATCTCAAGAATAGAGGTAGATGTATATGTGTGAAGGTTAAAATAAATACTGACTCTGGATGTTTCCTTTTGGCATTGGCAGTATGGGTGAGTGGTAGTGTTTTTGTGTTTCGTCTCAATTCCTCACTGAGGTACTCTGAGATTTAATTGCAAAAGGCAAGAGAAATAGGGTTGTAGCTGTATTATTGATCATTAACCATTATCATTATCCTTATCATTATGATAACATTTATTTATCATTGTTTTAAAAGCAAAGTTCACGCTGAAAACTAGTATTGTGTATGCCAACTACTAATATTATCTACTATATTAATAAACAAAAAAGGGAACGTTAAATGTTAAGAGTAAGGGTCTAAAATTTAAAACTTGAAGGAACAAGGACAAGCTTTGACAGTAATGGTCTAGGAGTAAAAGTTGTCTGTAAGAGGCTGGTAAGCATTAGTCTCTTACCCCCTCAGCAGTTAACTTAATGACTTAGTAGCCCACTTTTGTAAATTGAACTTTGTAAATATAGTTCTAGCCTATTCAGGCAGAACGTGTGTGTATACGGTTGTAGCAGATTTTTGTTTGTTCTTTTCATATCTTTATAGAACTTTAAGAACACACTTTTCTTTTGAAGTTTGGCATTTGACGTTTAATGCATTAGAATTTTTGACAATCTTTTTACGAATTTCGTAGATTTAAGTAATTGACGACAATCAATCCTCTCTGCTGCAAATGTGCTGCCATGTTACTAATCGAAAAAAATATTTTCAGACTGAAGCAAAGCAGGAAACGCACATCCAACTATCACTGAACTAGCTTAAATGACTTATTAAGCCAATTTTTTAAATACAACTTTGTAATTATAATTCTAGCCTATTCGGACGAAATGTGTCTGTACGGTTGTACAGTTTTTTTTTGTGCTTGGAATATCTTTAAAGAACTTTCTTGAAAGTATTTGACTTTTGATGCTGTAGAATTTTTTGACTTTCTTTACACGTAATGCCTAAGGTAATGATGGCAACCAATACACTGCCATGTTGCCAAACGAAAAAAACTTTTAAACCTAATGCAAAGCACAGGAACCGCACACCCGACTACCATTGGATTTCTTACACCGTTTCATCAAAAAACTGTTAGTAAGGGACTAATGCTTACCAGCCTCATACTGACAACATTTTACACCTAGACCCTCATTGTTAAAGCTTGTCCGTGTTCCTTCTAGGCTTTCATTTTTAGACTCTTCTCTTAACAAGTAAGGTTCCGTTACTTTGAGTGATAATTGCAGCTAAACTGCAAAACAGTGCAATTAACGGTACTACTTGCAGCGAGAAGAACGCACAATTCAAACAACCTAGAGACGGATTATAACTTTATTTTTTATTTTTCATTCACCGCTTTTAATTTTTTGGTTTGAAGGAAAGCAGGCAATAATAAGCATAATTTGAAAATGGTTGCCTGATTGCAACATGGCGTGCATTACAGAATAATAATGACGACTGCACATTCATTGCTTCAAGTGGTATCAACTAGACCGTCTACATTCTAAATTTGAAGTAAATCGGACTGAATTTAAAGCTATTCATAATGCGCGCCCATTTATTGTAAAGTTCAGATCAAATAATTATTACTTACTTCAATATCAACTACGTATAGGAGATGAAATAAACATTTAACAGCTTAGGAGCTTGCTTCCATTATACCACATTAAATTATAGAAAAAAGAGAAGATATTGTGACGCAAACTAAAGCATTTAGAGTAGGATGCATGGCTGCCAAAAAAAATTAATCAAATTCTTAAAATTAGGAGAAATTGTAGTGTTACGTTGGCCAATCAAAAGCAATTTAATTCTGGAAAGAGAAATAGAAAAAGAACGACAAGGCACCATCCCAAGCTAATAAATGAAATAATGAGAAGTGAGTGCAAATTGAGCTGAGAGACCATTCTAGAAATTGATGATGCTCTCAGTGCGGAAACTTTGGCGAAAATTGAGGCGAAAAATAAAAACCCTGCAGTCGAAGTCTATGCCCTCTGGTAATTCCAGTAAGGAACCTGGTTAGCATCTACATTTTGAAAACCTTTGAAAATCTGAACAAGAGATCTTGGAGTCTGGTTCACCTCAAACCTCAAGTCTTCATTACACTGTGGTAAAATAGCCACATCAGCCTTCAGACGTCTCGCTATTGTAAATAGATGCTTTACATCTGGTAACATTAAAACAAAAGCCTGGGCATCTAAGGTCTTCGTTCGTCCCCTACTTGAATATGCTAGCCTAGTGTGGTCACCACCATTGCTTAAGGATATCGACTTGCTCGAATCAGTTCAACGTCGCTTCACAAAAAGTGTCCATGGGTTTAAAGATTTACCATACAACAAACGTCTGACTAAACTAGGTCTTGACACCCTTCAATTGCGTAGACTGAAATCAGATTTGATCCTTACTTTTCGAATTCTACGCGGTTTCGAAAAAGTTGAACTTCCCCTATTTCATCGTTGTAACCTACTCTCTACCCGCGGACATTCCATGAAACTGTCGCTCCCGTTCGCAAGAACTGAGTATAGGCAAAGCTTCTTTGCGGTACGGGTGATCCCAGCATGGAATTCCCTTTCTGAGGAAGCCATTTCGAGTAACAATGCCGCCATCTTCCGTCGACGCCTAAATTCAGCACCACTTAGCCGGTTTCTAAAAAGACCTGAATACGTCTCCACACAAAAGATGTAATCCCATTCATTACACTTGCTCAGGCTTCTCAGCTCCTAAACCCTTAACTTGACCAGGGTTAGTTGGCTTACGCCCCTTCCAATTCCTTACCGCTTCCTAGTGGTTAAAATTATTATTATTATTATAAGTATCGTCACCGCAGAATAGTCAGTTCAATTTAATTTAATTTAATAGAACACTTCTTTTCATTATTATATTTATTTTGGACCATCCCATACATAGTTTGATTTGTTGTCGTTCTGTCTGCTGGTAATGAAAACGCCGTGCATTGCAATCGTTAAAACCTTCACTAACTCTGGTAACATGAATTAGTTATGAATTTAATACGAAAATAATAATATACATTTGTTGCAAGACAGACAAGGCAAACAGGTCTGACAAGGATCACAAGTTTCACTTACTGTTAGCTTCATTTAACCAACATTTAAACATAGTCAACCAATATTTAAATAAAACAATCTACAAGGTGTCAACTACAAAGTTTAAAGAGAAATGCAGTGGTTAGGTCTTAATAGGAATGGTGTAAGGTCCTCAGAATTTAGTAGTCACCTAAAAATATCAATAGATCCAGCTGATAACAGTTTCCTCTTTCGATGAATTCCAGGCTGGGACCACCCTTACAGCATCGAAATGACGTCTGCAGTTTAATCGTGACGTTTGAGCAATCAATTTAAGACTATGGCCTATGGATAGAGTAAAAGTCAAAAAACGGCAGGTCAACATCGAGGAAACCATGGATAGCCTTGAATACCAAAATAAGGTCCGCCTTGACCAGCAAAATTTTAAAGAATCAATATTTAAAGTTTTTAAGCGTTGATGATATGGAACATTTCGCATACTAGGTAGTCGCTTAGTAAACTGGCGTTGTACCGCCTCAATGAGATCAACGTCCTTAAGCACTAAGGCGGTTCATAAACATTTTTTTTTAGAAAGTTGCATCTCCCTTGATTCTATTCTAGTCCTTTTGGTCCAAGAACAGTAAATTTAATTTTTTTTGAAAATCGGATTAAATTTAGACCCTGCACAGAGTAACGGACTTTTTTGCATATAAAACGTTTAGGAAAAAACATAGTTTTTACTATAAGAAATGCGTAAACCTGTAATATAGAAGTTTCAAATTATTTATACATAGTTTTGCTCATTCTGGTCTTCATTTTAACATTCAGTACCAATTTTGTTGACACTACACTATTTCGAAATCTTTCCTAGGAACCTTTTACGTGATTCTTCATTGATGCTTTGATCGTTGCGTTGTGTCTCTACTCCCCAATTCCTTTTTGCGACATTCTTGCCACTTCTTTAATTGTGTACTCCACCATCTGTATGTGGCACCTTAACATCCGGAACAAAAAGCGGTGCTGCCACTTTGGTTAAAACTTCTGTATTTGTAAACCGCTTCTGTACCAGCTTGGAATCGTGGACAAAATCGGTTTCATGCCACTAATCATCTGATGCCACTTCTTAGCTTTGATATCAATTGCTGAAACCCTAAACAAGCAAACATCAGTGTCAGCCGGAGCAAGACGTTGTGCCATTGTATGCACTATTATGTTGACTGAATCGATACGATCAGATTTTAGGATGGAGGCCAATTGTGATAGAAGTAGGTTTTCTGCATGCACAAAGAACGTGTTTCTCTGGATGCAGTGCGGCACAACTTCGTTTGCTTGCCTCTCTTCAATTTTGTCGTTAGTCTTCATCAGGAAGAGAAGATTTTCAAGATGATCTATGGTGAGTTCGTGTTGTTTGATCAAGAACCACATCATTGAACTCACTTTAACGATGTACACAGGTCTACATTCATGGTACATGTATTCAGGTGACAGATGCCACATGTTAGCCATCTACTGTGCAAGGACCAATCATGAGTAGCTCCACATCTGATCAAAATTTCTGATATTTGTGCAGAAATGAGTTTCAATAGATATTTTTGGTCAGATAAGATATCCTTCGAAATACCATCGGAGATTTATTCACGAGGCTGAGAACAGAACGGGAGAAACGTTTGTATCCAAGAATTGGCATTTCTAGAACATTTTGCAAGATTATGTATTAGCCTGAATGAAGGACTGTCAAGATAAGTAAGGATCAGTATTCTCGATGGTTCTAGCTGCTGGGCTAATACATTCTCCGGGCTTCTGGAGAAGATCTTGACAAACGTTCTGGAATTACCAATTCGGAGATGCAATCGTTTCTTCCGTCCTCAGCCTCGTCAAAAAATCTCTGATGATATTTGAAAGGACCTGTCGACCGACCAAAAATAGCTATGGCGATTGGTTTCTGCTCTAATATACAAAAGTTAAATAAATCTGAGCTTCTCACAATTGGTCCCTGCAGATGGCTAACTACAACGTGTGCATCTGTCGCCTGTATCGTGAATGCAGCAAAGGTTTTAATCATATTACCTGTGTAGATCATTAAAGTGAGTGCAATGATGTGGTTCTTGGTCAAACAACACGAACTCACCACAGATGATCCTGCCAATCCTTTCTTCCGAATGAAAAGAAATGACAAAATTAAAGATAGGTAAGCAAAGGAAGTTGTGCCGCACTGCATCCAGAGAAACTCGTTCTTTGCGCATCTAGAAAACGTACTCCTAGCACATTTGGCCTCTATCCTGAAATCTGATCGTATCGATTCAGTGATCATAATAGTATGTACAACGAACATCATCTGGTTCTGGCTGACACTGCTGTTCGACTTTTTAGGGTTCCAGCACTTCGTATCAAAGCTAAGAAGTGGCATGAAACAATTTTTGTCCATGATTCCAAGCTGGTACAGAAGCTTACAAATACAGAACGTTTAGCCATATTGGCAGCACAGTTTTTTGTTCCGAATGTTAAATGCATCACACAGATGGTGGAGTGCACAGCTAAAGAAGTGGCAAGGTTGTCGCAAAATGTAATTGCCGAGAACAGACAACGCAACGATCAAAGCATCAATGAAGAATCGCGCAAGATTTCAAAACAAAAGTTTAGGAAATATTTCGAAATAGTGCAATGTCAACAAAATTGGTATTAAATGTTATAATGAATACCAGAATGAGCAAAACTATGTAGAAATAATTCGAAACATCTGTATTTAAAGGGTTTATTCGATTCTTATAGTAAAAACTGTGTTTTTCCCATACGTTTTATATGCAAAAAGTCCGTTACAATGTGCAGGGTCTAAATTTATTCTGATTTTCAAAAAAATTTAGATTTAGAGTTTTGGGACCGAGAGGACTAGAATAGAATCAAGGGAGATGCAACTTTCAAAAATTTTATTTTTACGAACCGCCTTATTAAGCACGTACAGGGACAACACAGACTTGCAAATTCCAATAGGGGTCGAACATAGACAATGAACGCCCATACCTTTGTAGGAACATCTTCTGACGTGAAGCAGCGCTGGGCAATTGCCAGCCGGCGATTTACAGAGGAGACAATATGTGCGCAATGGATTGATGAGAGTTTTTTGCCAAGAGTTTTTTTAACTGGGCCACGTTCGGTAATTTTTTAATTTCGAGAGTGTAGGTAAAACAATTATGTTCACTTCCGATGTGAAAACTCTTGCATTTTTTTGTGAGCGATCGGCAGTTGCCAACTGGAAGCCCAGCTTGAGACATACTCGATCTCAACATTTAGTGATAGGTAATCCTGAACTGAAGTGAGATGTAATTTGCATTGCAAAACGATTAAGTTGAAGAATCCAGGCTGACATGGATGCCTATCAATAAATTACTAGGCATCCATGTCAGCCTGGATTCTTCAACTTAATCTTCGTTGCCTTGCACTTGTTCTTCACACCGCAAAACCAGTGATGCTTTGCGGACTTGCGTTACATGGGCTTTTCTTCTTTCACTGATTTTAGGGATTTTTATTAACCAAGTCTTGCTGCTGCCTTGCATCCGGCTCTATATGCTTTAGCGTTTTTTTTTTTTTTTGCAGCAATACATTTAGGAGTGAAAAAGGGCTTTTCCTTAACTCATGAAACGTTAGCTTGTTACGGGCTGTCGTTGTATCGTTTGTGAAATCGTGTCGAGCAGAAAAGAGGAAATCCAAAAACAAAATCACCTGTTGGTGCGAGGAAACTCGGAAAAAGGAATCGATCCACACACATAACAAGGAACTTTCGTGGTTTAGGTGGCAGGTAGTGTGGCCAGGTAATAGAAACAGGTCGGGGTGGGGGGAAACAAAGTGGTTGAGGGGGGGGGGGGGGGACGGGGTTGGAAGGGGGATAGGCAAGGTTGAGACGACCTCCATTAGAGCGACACGACCAATCGATCGAAGCTAGCGTTCCTCCGGAGGCTAATACCAACGCTCGCCCAGCAAAAACGTTCCCGGAGAAACGGGGGAGGTCACGTGACACTCCCTGGGGGCTTTCCGTCCCGAGATGATGCACGAGCATCGGTGGTGTGTCAGTGCAACTCGTGCCGATTGTCACGAGCGTGCTTCACATACAATTCTACATCCGTTCCGTAAGCAGTTTTTCCCGCTTTGTATGCAAATGGCGGGTGCCTGTTTTGGTCTGAAATTGTCCATTCGCCCGTCTAAGTGACAGAAAATCGTCGTAGTCTCTCTCCTTTTCTTCAAAAACTATACGCCCACGCCACCCCTTGGGTGTTCTATATACAGCAGAAATTTCCTAGCCACTCAGACGCCCCATAGAAAAGCCTGTGTAGTTTTGCGTTGCAGGTAAATTCCCCCAATGTTTCGCAGTGCTTTGGCAATGGTCGTTGCACGTATTGAAATAAACGCTATAGTGTGTCGCCCACCAAAATTCAATGACAACATCACCACGGGTGCACGGGTAGCTGCGAGCACTGGGACGTCAGATTCGATAGGCGTCTTGGTCCCAGCTGTACATCTCTGGCTTCCTACAGAGACGGGAAGTGTATATGTACGGGTTTTTCTCCGGTTGTTTCCCGCCCGTTGTACGAGGGTTTCCTCCGGGTACTCCGGTTTCCTCCCTCCTGCGGCAAAAAACAACTGTTTACGATGGTGGTTCCTTCCACTTAACATCTGCCGCTTGGGCCTTCAAAAGCTGTATAACTTACTGGCTAACAACCTCTATTCTATTCTATTCTTGATAACGTGTAGTATAGTTTCACATCGATAATCCGTAAGAGGGCTGATTCTTTGTTTTTCATTTTAGGGAGCACAAACCGAAACTGGGTTATCGGCCCCCCCACAACTCAACAGTTAAAGGAACATCCGGCCTGCCTTATAACCTTCCGCCTGCCTTATTACAGCTACGCGCTGATCGCATCCGCGCATTTACCATAGCCAAGGTTAACTAAGACAGTAGCTTCGTTCCTCGCAGCGAAGAATGCAGCTACTGTCTCAGTTGGCATTGCGCCAAATAGACACGCCTGCGTGAACGTATTAATTGTGTCGTTAAAAACCGAAATGATTCTTGTATTTTAAAATCGCAATTTATAATTTTCTAGACTAGTATCGTATAATTTTGCTTCGGCGATTTATTGGAATAATTAATTTTAATTTTTACTGCATTATAGTCTTTTAGATTTTTGATCTCATAGTAATTACTAACAAACGATTAAAATTAGTACTGCGCACGCACAGATAAAACGTCAAGGTCATTGTAGACGTGCAAAGGATCATATTCGTTCTGGAAGAACATAAATAAAACAGAAAATCGTCTATAGACGCCACATCTTAAAACTGATTTTTTTGCAAGGGAAAGACTAATGGTAAGTAAATAGACCTTTGGGGCCGTACTTGATGTGGAGGATCGAGAAAAATGGCGCTGGGGAGTATATCCCTTTAACAACTACTTTTACGGAGGGCGGACAATGCAACTGCTCGGACGCACGAGAAACATCAATGCTACATCATTGTCAACAATTTCTCAGTATGACCTCTATCATTTCTACTCGATAACAATACCCGGGTGCACAGAAAGTATTATTTTCGGCCAGGGAAAAGTTTATTAGTCGCTGGTTAATGAACCAAATGAAACGATTCGGGTTTCCCCAAAACGGTTTAAAACCAAAAGAAGCTTACTCTTTACTTTGTACGCCTGAAAACCTCAAAATTGGACGGCGAACATGATTGAATGACTTAGCTATTTCCTAAGTAAGGGCTTCGTGAGCTCAGTTGAATTGTTTCAGAAAGCAACCAGCAACTACCACCAACAATATAGAACTAAACGACCTATGCAGTGAAATTGGGAAATGTTTTAGTCAATAGGCCCTATCATATCAAAAACCAAAACTGGTAAAAGGGACCGCAAAGTTCGGAAATGGCTCGGCCCTTCAAAGGAGTGATATCAACACATCGAAACAATCGCCAAAATAATCGAACCAACTAATAGTTCGAAGGTTAAATGAAAACTATAACGTTACTACTTTTGGTAGCAATGGTCAAGTTTTCATTTAATGTCCAAAGTATTATTCGGTGCGATTAACTTGAAGAATGTTTTAGTGTGTTAAAGGTGCCGTTTCACCATTTCGATAGCCCATATTCTAAATACAGCGTTCACGTTCCAGATTCTCTGTCATCCGGTAGGCTGATGTAGGTCACGTGATCTCGTTTTAGTTATGAAAATTCACGGCGCTGCAGGGAAGCGTTGTTCCTTTTTTTTGATTTACCGCTATTTTCTTTATATTGCTCGAAGACTCTACGGTGCTGTATCAAGAAGTTGAAAAGGTGAAAAGGCGCCTTTAATATCACTCCAGTGAAGGGCCATTGAAGGGCCGGTTTTTGATATGATAACACCACGTCAACATTAGCTCGAGTTGTTTTTTTTTTTCAATATTTTCATTTCACATTACTCATTTAAGAGGCCGAACCATTCTCAACTTAGTGGCCTCTTTATTTTAAACTAGTTGTGCCCGTGCGCATGCTGCGCACCCCCCCACCCCCGCCTCCGTCCAGGTGTTTGGTCTTTGGTTTTAAATTTATCAACCGAAGACCGAACATGTGAATGGCTCCCATATATGCCCTCTCCCCCACAATTATATTTAACCCCCAATCCTCACACTCCTGTCCCCTCCCGTATTCGCATACTTGTCCCCCCATACACGTTTGCCCGCCAGCCCCTCCCCGAAAACTTCGCCCCGTGATATTCTCCCTTTGGTGTAGCCCCGGAAAAGTCGCTGGCGTGTGTTTGACTGAAGGCTAAAAAAAACCCTATCACTGAGAAATTCAGCATTCAGTAAGCAAGTAATCCCATGTTTAAGTTAATCCTTTGAAACAATTCACTTCGGTAGCGGGCATTGCCCGCCACACACACTTGCCCTGGCACCCTCTCCCCTACCCCCCGAAAACGCCGCCCCGTGACTTTTCCCCTTTGGTGCAGCTCCGGAAAAGTCGCATGCGTATGTTTGACTAAAGGCTAAAAAAAAAGCCCTGAGAAATCCAACATTCAGTAAGCAAGTAACCCTATGTTTAAGTTAATCCTTTGAAACAATTCACCTTGGTATAAATAAATAAATAAATAAATAAAATAAAATTTTCCACGCAATGGTAGATGGAAGACGGAATGGTGGTGTATCACTTAAAACCGCTCCGTGAGGCTTACAGTGAACAAATTTATTCATTAATGGACGCTTCAGAAAGTCACCTAATGGTTCCGCACGCAAGTTGTGACGAAAAGATGCCGCAGAAACAGCATTTACAGTTTCATCCCACAGAACATTCCAAATCTTGGCCACGCGCACAGAAAAGAAATGTTTTCAACAATCCAGTCTTGCGCCAGGAATTGATAGTTTCCAGCAATGACCGCGTGTCCCATTGATACTCGGGGAAAGGTCAAAAAACAGAAGATGGACTCAAGTTTGCTGATGTAAAATTTGGTAGGTGAGGACGAGATCAAACTTAATCCTACGGAGTTCCAACAATTCCAGCCCAAGGATACTTAAGTGGTTATCATACGGGACATCACGAAGGCCAGGAAGTCTCTTCGTGAAGTGCCTCTGCACTGCCTCGATACGATCAATGTCACCAACAAGATGCGGGGACCACACCGGGGTGGCGTATTCCAGGAGTGGCGAACAAAAACCTTGAATGCCCAAACCCTGACAGAATTTTGACCAAGTTTAAACCATCTGTCCACAAGAGCCAACCTGCGTTAGGCAGACGTACAAATCCCTTGATGCACAGACAATTTAAGATCGTGTGAAAACCAAACTCCCAGATCTTTTACTTCATCATGCATGGCGACATTGTTGCAAGCAACGATTGTTGCCGCCCACTTAAAAACAATTCAACTACTTTGTGGAAGTGAACATTTAGGAAATAAATGCGCCTTTCCATCGTATCAGGCTGCTAATTTTGAGGCCCTGGCCAATCGTCGTTTGGTTTAAAAGTTGTCTGGTTTAGTAGACACGGGTTGTTTTTTTTTTTAGCTCAAACGCCGACAATGGCACAGTCCACGCGAATAAAACTTTGTTGGCCGCTTTGGTACTACAACAAATACCAAAAAAACGAACCCAAAAACGGTGCGGCAGGTCTGGTAAGTGGGGCCATCTCTTCGACGACTTTGGAAAAAGTGTTATAACCCGAACTTTTAGTCCAAGGCCGTCAATAGACGGCGACATGGCAGGTTTGGTAAGTGGCACCATCTGTTCAAAGACGTTGGAAAAGTGCCCCAACCCGAATTTGAAGGCGAATCCCGTCAACAGATGGCACTACAGGGTTGGGTACTTGATTGTACGACGGAATGTCGTGACGGTGACTTGGCCGCCTGCTGCTTATTAGAGTTCGTTTGCGCACGAGAATTTCAGAAAATTGGACAGGAGAACGAGGCGGAAGCGGCGGAGGAGCGGCAGTAGTGGTGATTTGCGATATGAGGCCAGACATACCCCTCCGCCCCGAAAAACCCGCTTTTCGCGCGCGTTTTTTTGTCGATCTGGAGGAAGGGGCGCGCGATTTTTTGTCGATCTGGAGGAGGGTGGAAAGTGCTTTTTGCTACTTTTTTCCGTTTTGTCGATCTGGAGAAGGGAGGAAAAGTGCTGGAGAAGAGGGTTTTGCGAGTGGGGATTTGCGATATGAGGACGGTCCCACCCCCCCCCCCCCCCCCCGAAAAAACCGCTTTCCACGCGCGATTTTTTTTTTATCAATCTGGAGAAGGGGGAAAAAGTGCTGGTTTTTTCCCCCATTTTCGTCGATCTGGAGGCCTGCGCGCAATTTTTTGTCGATCTGGAGGAGGGTGGGGAGTGAAATTTGGCACCTTTTTTCGTCAATCTGGAGGAGGGGTTTGTGATAGAATAAATAGACCCTAAAAAAAAATGCTTCCCGCGCGCGATTTTTTGTAGATCTGGAGGAGGGTGCTGTCTTTTTTTCCGTTTTCATCGATCTGGAGGAGGGGTTGTGTGCATAAAAGGATCCTTTAAAAAAAGATCGCTTCCCGCGTGCGCGATCTGGAGGAGGGTGCTGGCTTTTTTCCCGTTTTCATCAGTCTAGAGGAGGTGCTGCCACACTCAAAAAAAAATCGCTTCCCGCGCGGGCAAAAATAGACCCTAACAAAAAATCGCTCCAGCGTGCAGGATTTCGTCAATCTGGAGGAGGAGTGCTTTTTGTTATCTTTTTGCATGCTGGAAGTATGGCCATAGCCAAGATGGGTCGAGGTCAACCATGGGAAAAGTGCCCTTTGGTTACCAAAATTTGTCCTTTTGCTACCAAAAAATGTCCTTTCGCTACATGAGTCCTTTGTCAACACCGAGCGGGAAGTGACGTCATCCGAGGGGCTTTTGGGGCATTGTAAGAACTCTACAAAGCTTTCAAAGCGAAAAAATCACGAATTAGCAGCATTTTGGGGGAACTGGAGGGGTCGTGCGAATGCTCTGTGAGCTTTCGCATTGTGATTACTTTAAAAAGCTCTCAAGTGCTGTAAAAAATGACGAATTAGTAGCATTTTGGGGGAACTGGAGGGGTCGTACGAATGCTCTGTGAGCTTTCGCATTGTGATTACTTTAAAAAGCTCTCAAGTGCTGTAAAAAATGACGAATTAGCAACATTTTGGGGGAACTGGAGGGGTCGTGCGAATGCTCTGTGAGCTTTCGCATTGTGATTACTTTAAAAAGCTCTCAAGTGCTGTAAAAAATGACGAATTAGCAACATTTTGGGGGATGGAGATGCTTTTGAACTTTCACATTGTGCTAACTCTAAAGCGCTTTAAAGCGTGAAAATGACGAATGAGCAACATTTTGAGGGTTCTGGAGGGGTCATGCTTTTTGAGCTTGTGGTAACTCTAGAACGCTTTAAAGCCTGAAAATGACGAATGAGCAACATTTTGGGGGGT
>JAHWFP010011713.1:0-15671 GCA_023313725.1 Lithobius niger | reverse complement strand
CGGTGTGAGTCCTCTTTGAGATTTCTCATTGTGATAACTTTAAAATGCTTCGAGGCTTGAAAATGATGAATTAGCAATATTAGTCGGGGGGTACTTTCGCATTGTGAGAACTCTCGAATTATCAATATCTCAAAATCTGATGCTTTTTTTCACACCACCCAGGAGGTTTTTTTTTTTTATTACATGGTAGGCCTAATCCACGTGGCTCGAAGATTATCATAATCTGGTCTCACGAGCTCGTCTTTTTTCCAGTCTAATTTTTCTTTCCTCCTTCATTTCTTGAGCTTGAGCTTTTCTTTTACTAGCGGCTTTTTTCTCTAGTCTAGCCACTCTCTCCTCATCCGTTTCTTGAGCTTGAGCTTTTCTTCTACTAGCGGCTTTTTTCTCTAGTCTAGCCGCTCTTTGCTCCTCCGTTTCTTGAGCTTGTGCTTTTTTTTTCTAGCGGCCATTTTCTTTAACCTATCTTCTGTCTACGCTTCTGTTTCCTGCGTGCGACACTTACACTTACTAGTAGCATCTTTCTTCAACCTAGCTTCTCTCCGCGCCTCAGTTTCTAGCGCGCGAGTTTTTTTCTTGCTGACAGCATCTTTCTTTCTAATCTCCTTCTTCCACGCCTCAAAATCCTCCAACTTTTTCCGGCGGTTCTCCAATATGGCAAACCTGCGGACGGCCTTTTCGTTCTCCTCGGCTATTTTTGCTTCGGTCAGTATTTGTGCTTCTCGCTCTTCTAACTGGAGGGGCAATTTTTCCTCTTCCTCCTCGTCGCTCATCAGGTCCACGTCCGAGTCGAAATCATCTGCGTATTCGTCCCAAGCACTGGTGTTGTAGTTACCGATGGCTAGAGTATCTTCGCCGTTATCCAGGATATACCTCTTGTCGTCGTATGGCGAGAGGAGGGATTTCGATATTCTGACGGTACTCAGTTCGTGCCCGACGCTGGAAATCTTGGCCCAGCTTCCCTTCTGTGGAGGTGCTTCGGAGTTTAGGGCCGCTTCGTAGTCGTCGAAGCTTAAATGTTTCTTCACGAACAAGCTTTGGATGCCCTTGGCCTTCTTGATATTCTCTTTTTTCAGAGGTTTAATCGAGTACATTTTTGACCTGAGTCCGATGAACTCTAAGATGGGGACGCCGCCCATTTCGTCTTTCATTTTCCCCAATACTTGTTTGTTCGTGCTTGAGAAGGGGGGATGATTCGACGGGTAGTTCCTCGTGTCGAAACGGTCTTTGTCAGCGAGCATGTCTCGGTAAATGTACTCCGTTTCGATTTCGTAGCAGAGGCTGTCCGTGTCCGTGAAAAGAAGTTAAGCGCAGTCTTCGTACTTTGGCCGAATGTACTCGTAATGGAATTCGAACATGACGAGTTTGGAGAGTTCCAGTATGGTAAATCCAGAGTAGGTCGGAAGATCGCACAGCGCGCTACGAACGCGGCGGTTGAGTTGCACCAGGTTTTTGTTAAGGATCTTGAAGGATTTGGCGTGCGGTTGGGAGGTGTATTTCAGTGCCGTTTTCTCATCGGTACACAGTTTCACGTGGAGGCGACTTTGATTATTCTTCATGGTTTTTCCAAACACCGAATTCTTCAGCAATTTGAAGTAGACTTTGGCGAAACGAGCGGTCGCTTCTTGCCTTGTTGCGGTGTTGAACTCGATTTAGGATTTCATCCACGGTTTTTGGTTAAAAGCTAAGAATCTTCTGATACGTCAAAGTACTAGTCCGTGCCGGCGGTAGAATTTCAAGTTTCTGTAGTGAAGGATGTACCTCTTCTTGTGTAAAAGGTTCGGGACGAGTTTGGTGTTGGAAGAGGACTTGATCTTGTGGTTCAAATCTTCCGCCAGATTCAGAGAAAAAGGGAAAATCAGCTCCTTTCCAATATCGATCTTCTCTGGAGCTAATGGATAATCATTGTGCACGTCGTGCAACTCTTTGGGGTACTCGAGGTCGACTTCAAGTATATACCCCACGTCGGCATCGTCCGGTACGGTGTCTATGTCCAAAGTTCTGATCTCCTCCCTGGTTAGGTAGCGGAACTTGTCGTAGGGGAGATGAGTGCACATGGCCAAACCGTAGAGGTTATTCATATCTCAGTCCATTATGTATAGGGAGGGTTTGCTAGGGACGTAAAGAGGAAGATACTTGTTATTGGCTTTTGAACGCCTCTTTGTGACGAACGAAACTCCTCCTCTGGTGCCGGAAGATATAAGATTGTGCTACCCGGCGTGCATGAATAGCTCCAATTCGGACTCCTGCATCCTAAGGAGAGCTGCCCAGCTGAATCCTGGAGTGGAGATGTGATAACATGGGTCCAGGTTGTTGTTTTCGAGGCATAATTTACGGAAATCTTGAAAGACGTCGGCGAGCAGGAAATTTGGTATATCTCGTGGTAGGTTCGGAATACATTTGATTTCATTCTCAGCCAGAAGTTAAGCGCCCGCACGTACACGTCTCCTGCCAACATCCCGTCTTTAAACCGGGAGTAGAACGAGTGTCTCGACGGCAGTTCTTCTTCGTCGAAAACGGACATGTCACTTATGTATTCGTACGGGTAAACGCCCTTCTGCGTTAAAAGATTCAGCGCCCTTTCCTGGGTGGTTTCCTCCGTAAACCATGCAGATTTTAATCCAGAGTCTAACACTGCCTCGAGGATGGGGAAACTGCTATTGTCGTTCCTGAGGTTCTTTACCAGAGTATCCAGAGAAGCGTTTAAGAAGTTGACACTATCTGTAAAACGAAGGTTTATCTTGCTGACGTCATCCTTAATTGTTATGGTCTGAAGCCGCTCGGTGTTGCGAGCGATAACATCCACTTTTCCTGGAAACTTGTGGACTGCGGGTACTAGAAAGTGCATGTCGTATCCTTCCAGGCCATGGAACACGACGGGAATGGTTTTTCTTTCTCGAGCGATTAGGTTACAGTTTGGATGAGCAGCTCCTCTGTATTTCCCGCTGATGTGGCAATGATCCCTCACCTTATTGTCGACGAGCCTTACTTCCCCGTCAATATTTGCTTTCTGGTAGCACTTTTTGAAGGCTTTCTCACAATAATGACAAACGGGAGCATTCTTGAAATCGGTTTCTTCAGACGGGGTGAGGTGGAGGGGTTTTGCATTTTTCAGCAGGCTCGCGTAATATCGAGCTTCTTCTTCCATACATTTATAAAATACCGCATCTTCTCCCAAGTGGTACTTGTGACGTATAATCTCCCCGTCGTGTCCCACCAAGACATAGCTGAAACTGCAAGGAAGGTGTTGATGGATTTCGGTTGAACTAGTCAAAGCATCAGGTTGAGCGGTTTGAGCGGGGCAAAGGAGGCATTCAAAACCGGCGTATATGATTTGAGGGAAGGGATTTTGACGGCTAAAGTGCATGAATGCGAGAGAGTTTTCTCCTAGCTTCTTGAATCTAAGACCTTGAACGGGGTTAATTTTGACGCATTCTTTCTTATGGGCCAGGAGTATCCATTCTCCTCCGAAACCGGCGAAACAGTTCCTACAATAGAATTTGGCGTGGAAGCCCGAACCTCGATAACGTAGAAAAGCAGCTATATCAGTAATGGCACAGTAATGATTGTTTAAGGTTTCCGAATCATCGTCGTCGTCGTCATACAGATAGAGAAGGTCAATCGGAAGTCCGTCCATGTTTTTAGAGACACGAAGCGGGTGTAACTCCTCTTCGTGGCTATAACCGATGATATTGATCGAAAGATCGTTCTCCTTTTCAAACTTGTTGATTTGGACTTAGTATGGTAGGACAGCGCGGAAGTATCGAGCATATCCTCAAACTCTTGGTAATCTTCCGGGTCGACAGTGTCCAATTGCAAACCCGCGGCCAGTACGGAATATAGAAAGCATTTGTGATCATCTAAATTTTGGACGTTCACTATCGCATTCTTCTTGCCAGCGAGCGGTTTTGGAAGAGGGATGTACGACGATGCTTGCAGTGGCTTATACCTCGACACTCTGATTAATTGGTTATGGATGCGAGATTTAACCCAGCCGCTGCCCCGCTCGGCGAAAGCATCGATGGATTGTTGGATTTTTTCAAACGCCTCATCCAGCAGAGCTGGAATGTCATTGGGATTGTGTATTTCAGAATATCTCGACCAGAATCCCGCTTGAATGAATGCTCCTCCCCTAGCAAACTCTATGCCCAAGCTGATCTGGGCTTTGCAGTTACAAGTTGCCGTAAACAAACTTCTAGCATTGCTTGCAGTGCCACACGTATAGATACCAGGAATTGAAGCGGATCGCCGATGATACATTCTCCCACTAGGGGCATCTCGTATTGCCGGTGACCCAATCCTTCATCTCGAGATGGGGGTGACTGACTCTTGAGAAAGTCAGGTAGCTTGTCGTGGAAGCAAGTACATTCTTCCGCATCAAATGGATGATGGAACCGTAGATGTTCCCACAGCTCGGCTTGTGATGGGAAAATGCTAGCAAACTACACACACGTGAAAGTTTTCTTATCCATTGTGAGACTGTAAAATATGTATCTCTCTTTTTATTATTAAGGGAAAAAAAGTTGAGGAATGGAAGAAAAAAAATTGAGGAAGGAAAGGGAAGAAAATTAATTTTTTTTTGAATGTTTATTGCATCGAAGTATTTTTACATGGAAAAAAAAGGAAGAACACAGTTATTTAAGATTCACTAATGTTGTCCGTCCAGCTGTTGTACTTGGAGTCATAGCCCTTCCATTTAACGAAGTAATGCATTTTTCCATCTTTTCCTTTCTTCTTACGCAATACATGTTCTACTAAAAACAAATTGGGAACTAGAGTTTTTTGAAGTTCCGGTTCGTAAAAACCTCCGAACACCGGTTCACCCGACTCGTCTTTTAGAAAATAAGTAACTGGCTGAGTGTTTTGCACTTGCGGACTGTGAAAACTTCGTTAGTAAAATTTTGCAAATACCCCTTATCAAAAATTTTCTTGACTTTAGAAATCCTGACTTTATTTCCTACGGCAAATTTGGGTTTGTTCAACAACCGTTTAGTACTAGTTTGTCTCAACAACGGTTCGTGACGTTTGGTTACTTCCCTCGGTTTAAGTTTTATTGCAGAATGAACCGTGTCATTGTAATTGGAAACTAATTCATCGATAATGTGCGTCCACTCGTAAGTCCCCTGCCTAGTGAATCTTTTCCACATTTGAGTTTTTAGGGTTCTGTTGAAACGTTCTACAATGCTGGCTTTCTTCTCAGAGTACGTAGAGTACATGTTGATGTTATGACGCCTAAGTAGGGCTTTGAAGTCTCTGTTGTAGAACTCGCTACCTAAATCAGCTTGTAAATTTTTAGGGGGTGTCACTCCCGCGAGGAATTTCCTGAAAGCTTCGGTAACATCTACGCCAGATTTAGATTTAATGTGAATGGCCCAAGCGAACTTGGACATGACATTAATGCAGGTCAGTAAGTAGTTAAACCCTTTATTTGGGTTAGCGTACGGTATCATTTCGACCAAGTCAGCCTGCCATAGATCGTTGAGGCTCAGTACAATCACTTTCCGTCTCGGAAAATTTTTTCGGGTTGGTTTGTGAAGTTCTTTTATGAGTTGATCCATTTTTTTTATTTCCCATTCCGAATTTAAGTTTTGTTTTCCTGATTTTCTTAACGATTGAAGCAGCTAGCCTTTCCCTCCACGCCAGAGAAGGATCATCTCTCACTCTTTGAGCTTTGGAAATTAGGACTTCATCGGCGGCGTGCCGATCCTTTTAAGTCCAAGCTCTCGGAGTAAGCGATGTCGTGTTCTTTGCACGCTTCGTCTAGTTTATTAATTCCCGGGTCTCCTCGAGCCAATCTTTTTTCAAGTTTAGTTCCAAGACCGCAGTATTGGTAGCCCGGCAAATGCATTTCGAGAGGTAACTTATCTGTGAGTTTGTTTACGATTCCATTCCCAGACTTGATAAAGGAAGCTCTTTTCGTCCCGCACATCTCGCAAAATAAAACCTGCATCTGCCTGTTATTTTTTGCGGTGATGATAACGGACGGCTCGGGGCCGTTAGAAGTTTGACGTTTACATTTGAAGCAGTACCTCATCTTGATAATTTTTGATTCCATGGTTCTTTGTTTTATATACAATGTTTTTTAACCTAAACCTAAATTTTGATAAGCCACCCTTTTTTCCCGAGCAGTTATGATTTGTCTTTGCTGCATTTCTGATAAAATTTCGACCATCTCATTTCTATGTCCCTCGTGGCCGGCCAAAGTAGATTTATACAAAAGTCTCAGTCGATTAATCAAATCATTAGGATTATCATAATATTTATAATCAACTCTACTACCCACTTTTTTAACCATACCCGTCCCTGTTTTCTTCATGTCTTCCCAAATCGGAGCGATTACAGTCCTGTATTTGGTGCTACGATTAAATTTGGGTTTGTTAGTTTTTGGGTCGTTGTTCTGATAAATAGCATTAGTATTTTTTTAACATGGCCGCGTAAGCTGCTTTAACTTCCGGTGCGAGGGTAGATTCTTTCAAATTTTTGAAAACTAGCAAATTGTAAAGCCCGCGTCTTCCCACGTATTGCTTTCCCTCGACCACTATATCATTCTCAAAGATTTTAACGACTTTATTACCGAAGGTCAGCTCACCTTTTTTCTTATCATACTTTAACCCGAATACTGGGTCAGTGTCTTGGGAATTTTCGAAAAATTTTATCAAGAAATATTTAGCAGTGTCTCCAACAATATTTTGACCAGGTAACAAACTTTAGAAGGACCTTAGCGTTGCGATATTAGGAAGTTCAGGTGGGGTAGAAATGCGTCTAGCTTGCACTGCGAAATATGTAGGGGTGAGTTTTGGACCGGTGCTCGTTGTCGCATATTCAGTTTTGGAGTGCGGTGGAATTCGCATTATAGGAGTTACAGCCGGACTTGAATATTGGGCGAGGCTGTAATCGAGAGATGTTTTCTGACTAGGTGCAGGGGAGGGTGAGAGAGCCAGTGATTCGTAGTCATCTTTGTAACTTTCATCTTCATCACTGCCTTCTTCTTTGTAAATTTTAATCGGTGTAGTTTGCGTGGCTAGAGTGTTTTTAATCGGTTTAGTTTGTGTGGCTAAAGTGTTTTTAACGGCGTAGTTTGCGTGGCTGCACCGAGGACCGGTCTTGGTTTCAGGGTGCTTACTACCGGTTTAAAAAATTCTTGTAGCGTTTCTTCTTGTTCTCTCTCCCCCGAACGTTGATTTGAAAACTTTTAGTTAAATGTCTTTTGAGTTTTGTGATTTCTCGTTTTGTTTCTATTCTTTTGTTTAATAGGCAATAATGAACGCTTATATCTCCCCTCGTTTAATGTTTTGTTAATCGATAAAAACCCATAAGGCATTTTCCAACAATTTTGACACAACGTTTTAAAGTCTAAAAATTCCATGTCAGGGGCAACGTGATTTTCGTAAACGTGTTTCAAATTTAACTCATCTACCGGAAAAAGAATTAATAAATTTGCATTGTCTCTAACTACTTGTTTAGGAATTCTCATGTAGGACTGACTGCAATAAAAAAAACATCGGCGTTTGAATGACGCCCTTGAGCGAAATAACATTCGATGTTTTTTTGCTTGTCCAAAAGGCAATCATCAAAAACAATTAGGTGTTGATAACTAGGGTCCAGTTCTTCGGGTGGAATTAAATCAATTCGAGAATCATGAAAAAAAGCGACATTCCGTCCTATTTTTTCCTCAATTTCACCAAATATAGACTGCAGAGCTTTGTCTGACATAAAGTTTTACTGTAAATAAATAACCGGTCGTAGTATAGCCATCTTTCGTTACAGATGAAATTAAACAGTAAGTTAGTTTTTCCACAATTTGCGGGGCCTATGATTAGACATCTGATATTTGAAGGTAGAAATGGATGATTTTTAGGTTCTTTCTTAGGTACGGAAAAGTCATAGTTTTTAATTTCCATAGCTTTTTTTATTTACACATTTTTTAATGTTTACAGAGATACCAAACCCATAAAGTCTTCATCCGTAAATTTGTCGTTGGAAACATCTGAATGAGCTACTCCATAGTCTATGTTGCACCATAATTTCACGTTGCTGGGAGAATCATCAGTGACATATACTGCGGTAATTTTCCCGGTGACTTCCGTCAAGTTTAAAACGTTGTAAGATGGCAAGTTAAACCAGGGTTTGTCGATAACATTTTTGTTAAGTTTCCCTCTAGTTTTGTGAATGTTCTCGTGCATCCAAGTTCTAAGACAGAGCGGTTTGTCTCCTTCATTCACCTTTTCGCAAGAGGGGTAACAGGGGTAAGCCACGTGCATAGAATTGGGATAATTGAACGTAGTCAAGGACACGGGTTTTTGCTCATCAAACTCGATCTCTAGTTTTTTACAGATGTACCGTTTTAGATTTTTTTAAGTTTTTGAATTTCTGGGTCGCTGGGTGAAATCCAGCCTTTATATTTCGACTTTTCGTCCGAAACGGGACTCCCCGGACCCTTTAAATCTTGAAAATGAATGGAAGGAGACAAGGAAAACTTTACACCGTTGTTAATCTTTGTGCCTTTGTCGTTCTTAACTTTCAGCAAGTTTTTTTGCAAGAGATTGGAAAGATTCGTTTGTCATGATGGTTGAGACATTTTGAGGTTAATTATTTATTTTTGAGGTTCTTCCTTTTATTAAATACAAGAAATTTTAAAAATAAGCCTCATTTAAAAAAATTTCTCGTATTTAAAAAAAATGTCGGTCAATAAGTTTGGACAAGCATTGAAAAGAACGAGGGGGCAAGTGGGTGAAGTGATGGGAGTCGGTCCGAGAGGACAGCCGGGACTAGGATATGTTTTAACTCCCGAAAACAACTACGACATGCAAAGCAAGCGTGTAACTAAAGTAGGAGCTGCTATCGAGCCTGAAGATGTGGTAAATTATTCTCAGATCGGTACTCTGGCAACGGACGTTCAGAAACTTAAAACCGACTTGCCTCCTGCCATTACTCTTCTCACCGACGAGTTGGCTTCCGCCATTTCTAGTATGGAAAAAAATACGTTGTATGTAGATGATGCTGACGGGAATTTCTACGCGAGGAAGAAGCAAATTAAGGACATAGCTTTTCCCCGGCATGCTGCTGACGCGGCATCAAAAGTTTACGTCGATAGGAATTGTTTATTACAAGACGACCAAAAAGTATACTTCAACGTGACGCACAAGCCGATTAGAAATTTAAGCGAACCTACCTTACCGAACGATGCTGTTACTAAGGTATTTGTCGACAGCAATTGTTTGTTACAAGATGAGCAAAAAGAATACTTTAATGCCACGAGCAAACTGATTAGAAATCTAAGCAAACCTACTTTACCGAGTGATGCGGCTTACTAAGAAATTTGTGCGTGAAAACAGTTTCATGCTGATCAGTTTCTGCATGAACAGCCCTTTGGAAAAAAGAGCGATTGGTTCGTTAATTCCGGTCATCTCTCGAGCTTCATGTGTACGAGTCCAGGTTTAATTCATAAAGCAATTTTTTACTGCAGCGACCCGAGTGTTGCACTCGTGGCTAAATGTAAAATAGGAACGAGCGCCCTTTATATTACTAAAGGACGAACATTCGACAGCTACCGTTTTCGAAATTCCTTACGTAATAGAAAAAAATTTGCCCATCACTGTAGAGACATTCAAAGAGTTTCACCAGAAGACGTTTATTTCCAGTTAGATTTGCACGTAAGTTTTTATTAGATGACTCGTCTCATCCTATCTAAAACAGCTTCGTAATTACGAGCCTTAGAGAAGGCACTTAGGAAAAATAAGCAAAAGTGACCGCACTGAATCTGGTCAAAGTTTTGTATGCGTTCGTAATTGTATTTAATTGCCAGTCCCAAGTAGTTTACCACAGACCGGGGAGGGCCCATGTTGCCAAAACTATCGAAATAACAAGGTTCTCTTGAAACGATGGAATAAGGTACCCAGTGACTTCCGTCTCCATCGTGGAAATCTTCGTAGTTTACTATTCCGTTTTCACCAGTAGGCCAAAGTTTTAAAGGAAGCGTGTCTTTACTAAAAGTACCTCTGAATTTTGGAATTTTCATTACTCTACCCAATCCATTTAAATCAAAGTTCGTTAAAGGTTTATTAAAATCGATTAAACCTTGGGTGGTCTTAAGTAAAGACCTCTGCCACGGGGCAATTGTTTTTTGCTTCTTTTTTTGATTAATTTTTTTTTTTCGAGCCGGAACCTTCCACTTGCTTGTGATGTCACACTAGTTCAGCAAGAATTTTTGCATCGTTTTGTGCCTTTTTTACGGCAGAGACCACTCCCGTAGTTTCCGCCCGCAAACCCTCCGATCCCGGCTAAAATCGGTCCTAACAGTGCTAATGGCAAAAAGCCGCCTTTCTTTTTTCGTGATCTTGTTTTGAGTGCCATATTATCTTTTTTATTATTATTATTATTTAATATACAATTTCGACTTTGCCTCTGTCTAACTTTAGATTCATTTTCCTGTCTCCAATGAGGAGAGCGTGACAAGTAGTGTTAGCTGGCATGGCTGCTGTAAACTTTAGTTTGACTTGTACGTTCACAATTCCAGATTGAAGCCTCTCGGACTGTTTGGTGCAATCCAACACCACGAGAGGATAGGCTTCTTGAACTGAAGCAAGTCAAAACTCAAGTCGTTGGTGTCATAGCAAAGCTGCCTAAATTGCTGCGCCATTCAGTAAAAGCCGACGTACTCTCCAGTGGCAAAATTAGTATTTAAATCGAGAAACGGATATCTTTCAGAATTTAGAGTCGGGGGGAATCTTGCAGACTGCAGTGGTCAAACACACCGGGGTTTTTGACTAAAGAGTCCTGCCTGTTTGTTTGAAAAGCTAAAACTATCCACTTAGGTTTTTCAACAGCTGAAGTAGTCAGCACGCGCCAAGTGAACCTGGTATTTTGAGGGAGCACACAGCTATCGTAATGCTAGTGCCTAAATCCTAAATCCACGGTCGCTCCGTGGTCGATGAGATTGTATAGTTTAAGTTTCTGCTCGTCCTAGGCAGTGACATGTGGAACAAGCCAGCTGATGCTATTTAGAACGACTTTACCATTGGCCGCTGCCGCTGCTTTGAAGATGCCGTTCGTATCACTCGCTCGCATGAGTGTGAACACGTGTTTAGTTCCATAGACTAGCTTATCGTAATTTTCGAAAAATCCCATGATGTGTTTCAGAGGGATGGCGAATGTAAAGCTTCACTTGGGAGTTGTTTCAACGATGATGGACGCGTGCCGCTGTTTGTATCCCAAGTTGTCCGTTAGTTCAGCAGCGACTGAAGCCGCACTATCCAGTGCCCAGCACTGGCCAAGCAGAGCTGGTTGCTCCACCGAGCCGTAGGTGAGCAGTCCCTTCATCAGAGTACCGAACCCCGGATAATTTAACTTGTCGACTTGTTTATCACCGAGATGGTATTTGATGTTAGAAAACAGGAACATGGGAGCATTATTAATAAGACTAGCAACATCAGCGTCCGTGTAAGCCGAGTCGTCGTCCTTCAGTAACCTCCCTATAATCAGGAGGTAGCTGTTAGCAACACGCAGAAATAAATCTTGGTTTTCTACGCGTATGCGGATTTCCGAATTTACATTGTTGCGATTAGTGCCAACAATAGAATTGTATTCGTGGTAGGTGTAAGACTCCACCGATGAATCGTACACCAAAGGTTCGTTGATTTTTAAGTAATCTTCTACTACGTTCATTTTCTGGGTGTTGTAATGAATATGATGAAAGCTTTGTTTCTAGGTGTCAAACCGTTTGTTTTTTATTATTAGAGTTAAAATTAAGTCCTTTTCCTTTTTTTCCAAACACGAGCATTTTATCCTTTTTTTTAAATTTAGATCTTAAATGAAGATGCACCGTGAGCGTCTCACCCTTTAAATCCAACGGCTCGTTGGTCTGTGAAGTGAGCCAAACTCTTATATTTCTGATTAATTTTGTAGTAACTGGGAGGTAAATTAAATTATGCGGGGATTCTATGATTTTGAAACTGGGTGGTGACTTGGGATAAAAGGAATATAAAGTGGGCTGAGTGTCGTTGTTTAGATACGAATTGCCGATGATATCCTCGTGTACGGAAATTGTGTTGATGCTCATAATGTCGACTGTATTTTGACTTTCTCGACTTCTCACGTAGTTGCCCAAGTCAAACCCCAAAACTGGAGCCAAACTCTTGTTGCCCGAAAAGGACAAGCCATAGTTCGGATCGGTAATTATCAAGTTGGTTCTTAAAGTATTTAGATTTGGGAGAATCGTAATGGCATCCTTGCTGTGCCCATTCGAATCTATCGCCGACTTCAGAAATTTATTCAAATCTTCGATTTCGTAAGCCCCCGGGGTGACTACCACTTTGTGCCAGGAAGCCCCAGTTGGTCGTGTATTGAATTTCGTTATTTTTTGAGGTGATCTTATGAATGATGTTATACGTGTCTAAATTAAGTAGAGCCAATTTGTAATTTTTTTGCCGGAGAGAATAATTGAACAAGAATCCATGATGTTGCCTTTTTTAAATGGTGGAAAGCAGAAAAAAAATGTGAAAGCTCAAACAGCACTTGCACGACCCCTCCGTTTTGGGAACCCCCAAAATGTTGCTCATTCGTCATTTTCACGCTTTAAAGCATTTTAGAGTTACTACAATGTGAATGCTCAAAAAGCATCTGCATGACCCCTCCGAATTTAGGAACCCTTAAAATGTTTCTCATTCGTCATTTTCACACTTTAAAGCATTTTAGAGTTACCACAATGTGAAAGCTCAAAAAGCTCTCGGACGACCCCTCCAATTCCCCCAAAATGCTGCTAATTCGTTATTTTTCGCTTCGAAAGCTTTTTAGAGTTCTTACAATGCCCCAAAAGCCCCTCGGATGACGTCACTTCCCACTCGGAGTTGACAAAGGACTCGTGTAGCGAAAGGACATTTTTTGGTAGCAAAAAGACAAAGTTTGGTAACCAAAGGGCACTTTTCCCATGGATGACCTCGACCCATCTTGGCTATGGCCAGACTTCCAGCATGCAAAAAGATAACAAAAAGCACTCTTCCTCCAGATTGACGAAATCCTGCACGCTGGAACGATTTTTTTAGGGCTATTTTTGCCCGCGCTTCGGCAGCACCTCCTCTAGATTGATGAAAATGGGAAAAAAGCCAGCACCCTCATCCAGATCGCGCATGCGGGAAGCGATTTTTTTTAAAGGATCCTTTTATGCACACAGCCCCTCCTCCAGATCGATGAAAACGGGAAAAAAGACAGCACCCTCCTCCAGATCTACAAAAAATCGCGCGCGGGAAGCTTTTTTTTTGAGGGTCTATTTATTCAATCACAGACCCCTCCTCCAGATTGATGAAAAAAGGTGCCAAATTTCACTCCCCACCCTCCTCCAGATCGACAAAAAATTGCGCGCGGGCCTCCAGATCGACGAAAATGGGGAAAAAAACCAGCACTTGTCCCCCCTTTTCCAGATTGACAAAAAATCGCGCTCGGGAAGCGATATTTAAGAGTCCATTTAGGCACAAACCCCGCGCGCGGAAAGCGGTTTTTTTAGGGGGTGGAGGGTTACGTCCTCATATCGCGAATCCCCACTCTAGCGACTAACAATGTCAAAATGTTACAATGCTGCAACATGTAACAATAGGGTAACAATAGGCGAGGTGCACAATATCGGATTATAGCTCACTCGATCAAGATGCAACGATGGTTGGGTGCCGGGTAACTAACATTGTCGTTGTTTGAGTTAGCTAGCTCGTTGAGGAGAACCAAAATTAAATGGTCTTGAGTTTTCCTTAAATCTTCAAGTTTTAAACCGTAGAGTGCAAAGTCTTAAATTTTGAGGCTTGGGCGGCCGACATGACTGAGTGACTTATTTACTGTTTTCAATACGGGCTTCGGGAAGCCAGTTGAATTGTTTCCGCGATTGTTGCTAGATACTGAAACAATCCAGAATCAACTAATCATCGAGATGACGCATGCTAAATCCATAAATACGCTAATGTGTTGCCATCTTACATTATAAACCAAAGCCTCATAGCTGAAATGAAGCAACCGCAACGACCCCCGGAAGGGGAACAATGAAAACGTGCGAGTGTGTCAATTCTTTGGCATGAAGTTGAAACTGGGACGTTGTTGCCCTGAAAAGAAGTTGAAATTGGCACATTGTTGCCTCGACTAACAATTTGCTCTAACAATTATTCTTCTAACTAAACACCGTGGTAATCTCAACGGCAAGTATTACATGACGTCATGCACACTTCTTTTTCACACGGTACGCATCGCTTAAGCCACAGCGAAAGACTGGGAGTGGGGGGGGGGGACAAAGTGAGCTCTTACCATTAAGCATACGATTACGCATTAACTGAACCTAGAAGAGAACAAACAAACAAGCACGGGAGCCGGGTACGTGTTCAACTACGTTTAGCAAAGAGGAGAAAGGGAAAGAAACCAAGAGGAGAGGGAGAGGACGGGAGATAAGGAGGTAAGGTACACGAATAAAAACGGATTAGAGTTCACTCGAATGCAACGAAGTATAATTTGAACTCCAATTCGCAAAACGTAAACCCACAAACATACACAAAATCGACGCCATAAACAGCAAAACGCTACAAAATTGAAAGATAAAAATGCATACACAAAATCAACACAAATTATAGTTAAAATTATAGTTCGTTGCATTCGAGCGAACTATAATCCGTTTTTATTCGTGTACCTACAGGGCTATGAGTATGGGGATACGAGCTCTAATGTTTTTTTTTCTAAACGGCTTTGCTCAGTTATATATGTAGATGTTTGGTTTTATTTTAATACTAGTTGTCCCCCCGGCGTAACATACGCCGGTCTAACCAGTTCCTGCATACATGAGCGAAATACTGTAGTGGGCAGTATGGAATAAAAAGGGCGCCGACTGCCCCCTGCCTCCTTTTCCGAACTCCCCTGAGGCCTATCCACTTACCTTCTGCCATAGTCTGGTCAGATTTCCCCCATTCCCCCACTGGTAACCCCTTTCCCGTCCCGCACCGCCTGCCCCCCCTCCCCCCCCGGACCCGGATTCCCCTATTGTGTGGTCTCAATATCCCCATTCCTGCTTCCCCTCCCTTTGAACCCCTGCTGATTTGTTTTGTTATCGAAGTTATTTTTTTTTCAAAGACGCTTTCTTACCCGATTCTCCGTTCTGATACCAACCTCAATGAACCCAACAATGGTGTTGCATGCAGTGATTGTTACTTCAAGTCGGCTAAAAGAGCTTGCATTTAAACCAATATTTCGATTGTTACTGATTGTTACAGGCCACATCCGTTTGTTTGACATTGTCGGTCGCTCGCCCTACTTTCATTGTAGTGCAAATGATGAATTTGCTTGCCCAACCTAAGCGTATTATATATATAGACTATAAAAAAAACTGTATAGACTATATAGTCTATATAGACTATAGACTATAGACTATAGACTAAAGACTATAGACTATATAGACTATATATACTATAGTATATATATAGACTATAGTTGTGCCCGTGCACATGCTGCGCACCACCCCCCCTATCTACCACCCACACATCCCTGCTCCTCCTTCCCCTACCGCACCCCGTACCTGCACCCCCATAGTGTGGGTTCTGAATATCTCTCCACTTCCCTCTGGCACCTCAGGTGTTTGGCCTTTGGTTTTAAAATTATCAAACTGAAGACCGAACATGTGAATGGCTCCCACATATGTCCTCCCCCCCCCCACA
>JAHWFP010011708.1:0-11448 GCA_023313725.1 Lithobius niger | reverse complement strand
CCCCCCCCCCCCCCCCCCCCCCGTTGTTCTTTGCAATTGGCAACGTCGTGCAGGGTCGTAAATCAATATTTTCTCTGGGATGGAGTAAATATTAGGCCCCACGACGATACGAGGACTTTTGTGATAGATGTGGCAGTAATACAGAAAAAAAATAAAAGCTGCGATTGTTGAGGTCACCTGTTGATTAAACAATGGTTCAGCTGGAATTTTAATTATCCGTATTAATAATGTTGTTGGCTAAAGCCTGCTGGGAAACACTTGTTTCTTAATCCACCGTTTAAGAAACTACGTAAATTTCTTAAGGGCCCCACAAAAACAATACCGTTTAGCATCATGGTAGGTAGATGTAATACATTGCGCAACGCAACTCAATGAATTCGGAAAACTCTCACGCACATGCGCACAAACGTACGCATAAAATCAGAAGCTCCAGTGACGTCATTTGGCGGGAAAAAAAGATAATGAGCTCGGGAATGACCAACCTCTCCTAATACTATCGTTCCACTCGACCTTGGCCTATACACTCCTGCGTATAGCAGCTTTGAAATACACCTAAGTAACAGATGGGCCTAAGGATAGCTGTTTAAGGCCAACACATTTCACTACCACTCCTCCAGACCGCTTCTTAACCCTGAGGAAAGCCTCCCTCAGGCTTTGAACAATAATGTCCGTTTGCCGAAAAGAACAAAGCATTTCCGCTGGTCTCCAACAATAATTAGCATTTTGTTAGTTTAGGCTGACTTAAACTTAGACTTAGAATTCTACTTAATACCAAGTTTATCAAAGGATAAGGACGCGCATCATCACTTGGCCCGGAAAAGTCACAAAGTCCCAATGACTCAAAGAATAAAAGCATAAATCGGGTCTAATAATTTTAGACTTATCGAAGGCATAAGAAAACACCAAAAAGGCATTAAAAAGTGATCAGCTAAGTGCTTTATTCCCGACTACCTTTATTTCACTCTGGGCTTTTGAATAAAGCAAAGAATACAGAAAAAGTCCAGATTCCCATGACCATTAATATAAAGGATCTCAAATTGAAGGGATTTACAATGCGGTAACAACCTTACTAAACAACACTACAAAAACATTATGAAAACATAACAAACAATTACAAGTTCACACAAGATTTGCAACAAACTCTTTATGTTCTCATAATCTGTTTTTTTTATTTTTTTATTTGAAAGGACTTGCGTCCAAACGAAATATGCATCAATCTCGATACTCTTCATGCAATGACAATGCTTTTTTTTTACCTAACCGTTAGTAATTTCTTTCTTAGAAACCCTTTTTGAATTTTGGCGACTCGGAGACATTCTGTTGAACATACTGGGGACTTTATTTGGCATATTCCAGACATATTTCAGTGCGTACCCTTACACGTTCGAACGTTAACAATTTCCTTTCATTATGACGGCAGCAGCATCTGTGTAGCTGACACCACGTCACCCCTCTGTTCCCACGCAACATGGCAACGTTCGCCCGCGCTGGGTGATGTTAAGTACGAGGTGGCGCGTAGCGGTATTTTTCTTCCCCTTGTCCGTGAGACGGTAACTACGGCCAGGCCCATAGCCGGACCACCGGCATACATTGCACTAGCGTTGGGTAATATTTAGCGTGTTGAACATTTAAAATCGTAGGTGCGTAGACAGGAGATTAAATTTTTCTGGGGACTGACCAGTGAAACGAGAATGGTGTTGCAGAACCGACGAGTTGTAGTCTACATATTTTTTTTAGATTTTTTCCTACCAGAAAATAAAGTCAATTTATTTTTTTGTTATTATTATTCATTATTATTATTCATTATTATTATTTATTATTTTTTTATTTATTATCATCATTTTTTTTTTCAAGTGAGAGCTCTTTCTTTTTTGGGATCTTGCTCCCCGCTTGTGTTGTGGGTGTAAGGTTGAATTCTGGCTGTGGGCCTGACCACTGCTCACCTAAGCTCTGTACAAAGCAGTGAGAGGCAACATCGGATATTGCAACAACTCCTGCCACGGCGTTTAGGGGCTTGTCCTCCATCCCTCGCGCATCGCACGAATACAGATTAGGATACATACATATAATGAAACGGGTGTAACCAACCAGTAGTCATATCGTAGACCAAACCGGTTTTTTTTTTTAAATAATAGTCACTCTTATTTTATAATCACTGGAACTCTGACTGAACATCTTTATTGTTAACATTTCTCACGTTCTAAAATCATTATTTGTACCACTTGATTGTCCAGAGCGATCTGAGAAACTTTTCATTTTTTGCTACGCCAGTCAACTTCCGGTAATGGCCGGGGCTTTTACCTCGATGCTCAAAAGCTTCTCAGGTCGCTCTGGGCAAAGTACGAGTACAAATAATGACTTCGAGCGTCAGACAAGTTATCATTACAGACGTGCAGCGCGAGTTCCATTGATGATAATAGCATGTAAGCGTAATATTTGATAACTCTCAATTGTTCTGCGATACGATTTCTGGTTGGTTTTACCCCTTTCATTAAATGTATAATAGACTGTATCCATGCGACGCGCGAACGACGCGAGACAAGCCCCTGTGCTATGGCAGTGCAACTGCTCAAAGGGGACGCTATCGCTTGGCTGCTACGCGACGTGGCTGCTTTCACACTTCTACTTAGAGGAATACAAACAACGTCATTCGAACAACACGAGTCGCCCATTGTTGCAGCCATGTTAATAGCATAATCATAACACATATTTACTCCCTGCTTGTACTCCAAGCTAGACCACGAGATACCATACATGTTGCTGACGTCACAACTATGCAGCAGTACAGTCGCCCGCTGTTTGTTGGTTTGGATACATATAAGAGCCTCCCTTAACGAAGAGTGGTAATTACTCCAAGGAGGCGAAGGCGTGGAAGAATAGCCCTTTATAAGTGTTTGAAAATACCTTTTAGTATCAGTTTTCTTTCACCTGTATATAAATAATATACTCTAATCGCACTTCGGAAAATAGGCATAATTATTCTGATTGTAAAAAAATTTATTCGAAATATTTGAAGGAACTTTTCCAGTTCGAGGTAAAAAGAAATTTTAACGATGGGAAGTCTGTCGGCTTTATTTCGCTTTTATCGTCAGAAAACCAAATCTTAAAGAACCATTCCATCCTTGAAGGTGAATGACACACTTGTCACAAATCCCATTGAGAAAGCAACGGCTTTAAATTTCGAATTCTGCAAAAATGGAGTTGAAGACAACGAACAGCAACCGCCACAAATTACTTCGAGCATCAACGTGATCGATGAGAAATGCACGAATGTCACCGTCATCATTTTGACACATTTGAAACGGAGCCACTCTCTCGAGCGGAGGGCTTTTCTGCATTTTTTAATAAGCAAATTGGCACCCAAATTGCAGTTCCTTCGAAACGATTTTTTACCCTTTCTTTCTCAACAGGCGTTATACCTCGCATCTGTTGAATGGCCAATGTGGTACTATTTTTAAGAAAAGTAACCCGGCGGATCCTAAGAATTACCGGCATATTTCTTTAACCTCCGTGCCATGTAAAATAATGGAGGCCCTTATTCGAAAAGCAATGACGCAGCACATTGACCGGTTCAACATCATAAAGACTGATCAATTTGGCTTTTCGCCGGGTCGCTCTGCAGAGCAACAACTGCTGATGGTATCAGATAAATTGACCGAGGCATTGGACCTTAGCATTAATACGGATATTATCCTGTTTGACTTTTACAAAATCTTTCAAATCGGTGGTGCATTCAAAACTACTTTTTTAACTAAAATTCTATGGATTTGACGGCAAATTACTGGAATGGATTGGAGCTTTCATTACCGGCCGTACACAACGAGTGGTGATCGACTGCGAGTTTTCGGATTTAACTATAGTCATCAGTGGTGTACCACAGGGATCGGTTCTCGGCCCATTGTTGTTCGTCCTCTTCCTTAATGATCTGACTTCTAACAACACAATGGTGAATCAAGAAAAATTCGCTGATGACCAAAAGTTGCACTCCTCAATTATTTCGGAATTTGATAGTTTTCAGCTGCAATGGGAAACTGATTTGGTGTATCCTTGGTCGGATGGATGGCAACTACCACTCTCTTAGGACAAGTGCCACAGCTTCTCTATTGGAAATGCACCAAACTCTCTAAACTATTCGGTCGGTAATTCAATCCTGAAAGTTGCCACAAAAAAGTTTAAGGACCTTGGAATTTGATTTCAATCTGATCTTAAATTTTCGACACATTGTAATTACATCACATCGATGGCCAACTGCAGATCCGCTACTGTCCATTGCTGTTTCACGTCTGGAAATCTAAATACCAAACTCTGGGCAGTTAAGGTGCATGTCCGCCCACTTCTTGAATACGCTTGCCAAGTCTGGTCATCTAGCCTTTAAAAAGACATCGATCACATTGAATCGGTCCAGAGGCGATTTACAAAATCGCTGCCGGGTTTGAGTAGAGAGTCGGACAGCAAACGTTTAAAAATTATAAAATTTGACACACTTGAACTGCGGCGATTAAAAGCCGATTTAATTCTAGCCTACAAAATTCTACATTGCATGTTGTCACTCGAGCTACCCTTATTCGAGCTTAGTACTAAGACAAGAAATAGGGGCCACTGATTTAAGCTTGTGATTCCCAAATTTAATCTAAATTGCAGGAAATCCTTATTTGCCGTGAGAGTCGCTCCAGTGTGAAATTCCGTAAGTGACAGCATTGTCTCGGCCTCATCGTTAAAGACCTTTCCCAGGTGACCGCCTGGGAATCTGGCTGTTGCAGACATAGGGCCTTAGGGCTTCGGGCAGATGACCAGGAGTGGTTAACGCTCGTTAAACCCTTTAAACCCTTTAGTTAAAGACCTTTAAATGATTGTTGAACGGGTGTTGCTTGATGGCCCACCTTCTCCGTCTCGATAACTGTCCTTGAAAGATTCTTATCCGCTTCTTTTCCCACCTTAACCAATTCGAAATCCTCACAACGTAGGCATCTTTTGATGTCATGTTTAATGGTACCTTGCATTAGTGAGTATGGTTTATCCTGTTGACAACGTATCCTACGATATTGATGTTTTTAAAACATGATTTTTATCTTTTGATGTTGTGTTTAATGACCCTTGTAGTGAGTATGGTTTATACAGTTGAGACGTGATTTTAATGATGTGCCCTCTCTTAGTTAACTTACGGTAAGGTGTTAGTGGTCCCTCTGAGAATCCTTTCTATACCGTTTTCTCATTTTACTGAGCAATAAACACATTATTATTAAATAAATATACAAAAATACGTAATCTCATTTTCTTGACTCACCCGTGCAAATAGAGCGCTGTTAAGATCATAGATTCCAAACACAGAAAATCCCTTTCTGTCACAAGGGTCTATCTTCCAGGCACCCGTATCGATAACTGCTTCACAGTAATATGCAACTTTCCCGTTGCCTCCCTTAAAAGTTGAAGGGCAGGAAAAGGGCAGAGCAAAACGGAATGGAAAAGAATAATCTCCAGCAGCCATTGTTCGATGACTTTTCACTGAAAAGAAGAATTACGTAATAATCATAAATAATTATTTTAAATCTGAACATAAGGTAAAGGATGGAAAAGAAAAATGAAAAAAAAACATATTTCGGAAGTAAAAATTTGCAGTTTGAACTATCTTTAGTGAAAATTGTTCTGGAATGAGAAATATGCAATATTATATTCCGTGGACTTTTAATCAACTGCCCAATAATCTTATGTCTTTAACAGGATATAAACAGCTCAAGAAAGAAGTAAAAAACAAAACTGGTAATTAAAAATGAATAAAAAAACTGACTAACAAAATGATAATATAGGTATTGGAAACATAAGGGCTGTTGTGTACATAAGGGCTGTTGTGTACATAAGGGCTGTTGTGTACATAAGGGCTGTTGTGAACATAAGGGCTGTTGTGCACATAAGGGCTGTTGTGCACATAAGGGCTGTTGTGCACATAAGGGCTGTTGTGTACATAAGGGCTGTTGTGCACATAAGGGCTGTTGTGCACATAAGGGCTGTTGTGCACATAAGGGCTGTTGTGCACATAAGGGCTCTCGTGTGATAGTTTCCAGGGTAGTGAGTAAGTAGGGTAAGTTAGGTTAAGGTTGAGCGAGTGGTTTACTTGGCCAGTAGGTCAATAAAATTAAACTAAACTAAACTATGTTGTTATTATGCAACAATCGCATTCACGTGTAACTAAATGTAATGAAAATATTAATGCAACACACACAAGTTCTATGAACTTCTGGATGCAATGTGGATTAATAAACTGTCTATTATTATTATTATTATTATTATATAATAGGGGAATTAAAAAATACGAAGGCAACAGGAATGGATAAAGTACAAACTGAACATATAAAAAATACAAAAGAAAATACATCCAAAGCTATAGGCAAATTGATAAACAAAATGATTGATAAAGAGATATGGCCGGAAATGTTAAAAATAAAAATATTAAGACCAATATATAAGAAAGGAGAAAAAAAAGATAAAAATAATTACAGACCGATTGCGTTATTATCAATAATAGATAAAATAATTTAAAAATTTTTTGCGAACAAAATACGGAGTTTCTAGAAAAAATAAATATTTTAACAAAATTACAGTTTGGATATACAAGAAAAAAGGGAACAACTGATTTGTTAGTTGAGATAAATGAAATAATAACTAAGGCATTGAATGAAGGAAAATATGTGGGTACTGTTTTAGTCGATTTACAGAAGGCATTTGATACTTTTGATACGATAATTTTATTAAAGAAATGTGAAAAAATAGGACTTAAAGAAAAGATTTATAATATTATTAAAAGTTATCTAAGCAACAGGAAAATGTTAGTAAAAATAAAAGAAGAGAGTAGTTTTTACAAAAATTCAAAATTTGGAGTACCACAAGGTTCAGTTTTGGGACCATTGCTTTTTTTGATTTATACAAATGATTCAAAGAATATTTGTAAAGACAGAAACTTTTCATTTTTGCTTATGACACTATAATGATATCAATACACTATAAATATGAAGAAATGATAAATAATTTACTAGATGATTTTAACAGATTGAACGACTGGTTTATTGAAAATGAATTATTAATTAGTAGGGAGAAAACAGTACAAGTGAACATCACAGTTCCAAAATGAAAAAAAAATAAAGAAATTAAAATTGTAAAACATTATGGAAATTGTGAAAGATTAGATTATGATAATAAAAGTAAGAAATGCAAGAAAGAATGTGTAGAAGTAGAATTAAAAGATACAACAAAATATTTAGGAATGGAAATAGATGTAAACTGGAATTTCAAACCAAAAAACTTGGACAAATTTTACCAAGAATACACGTTATTAGGAAAATGTTGGGTAAAAAAATAAAAATAATAATATATGATGCATAGATTGAAAGTATTTTAAAATATGGTATAGAAATTTACGGATTTGCGACAGATTATTTAATTGAAAGATTACAAAATATACAAAATAAAATAGTTAAGGTATTATTTGGATATAGAAAAGTAAAAACAAAAGAAATATATAAAGAAATGAAAATATGAACATAATAGAATTACGAAACTATATAATAATTACAAAAAATTATTACACAAATTTACATAACAATTAAAAAAAAAAGGAAATAGATTAAGATTAACTACATCAAAATATGAGATGCCACAATGGAACAATATATATGGAAAACGAAACAAAAATTGGTATGTTCCAGATATCTTTAATAAAATACCAGAAAGATTAGTGAACTACAATACAATAAACGAATTGAAATTCAACTTTAAAAATGAAATATTTTTAAGCCAACCATGACATATAAACAAATAGATTAATACTTGAGGTGAAGAGCGAATTAAATATTTTATCCGTAATTAAGTGTATATTAAATATATTAAATGTAATAAATGTGTTAAACGTACATTAAATGTACATATGAAAAAATATTGAACCGGAAAATTGAATTAACATTGTAAATAGCAAATTGCAGTTGGGGGAGTGTTGTGTTGAATGATGTGATAATTGGAAAAAATAATTGAAAGTTACACAAACTGCTTTTTTATAAAGCTGTTTCGAGCATACAATGTAACAATTGTATTGTAGTAAAGTTATTGTATTGTATTAAAAAAAATACTTACTTTTAAATTTTACGGTATTGTCGTGAATAAATTTCGTACTTAGAGACTTAAAATGTTCATTTACTCGCCAGTGGCAACTAACAAGAAAATACGAAACTGCACCTACAGTAAAGCATACCAGAAAAAGCAAAACAGAAGGTGCACAGGTATGAAATCACTTAATTTTGTAAACAAGAGCCAAATATTTTAAAATTTCTGGCAGCCTAAAAGAAATTTCACTTACGTTGAGGGTCGCCATATAAGCAATGTTTTTCGTTGAAATAGACCGATTGTGAATATCGAGTTGTAGTTCCGAGGTCGAGTCCAACGCTTAATTCGGTAACGCTGGTATTAGCATCTCCATAAAATGTGATAAATACTCCTAAAACAAAAAATTAACCTTTTTTTTTTAAATATAACATTGTTTATTTTTTTTAACAAGTCTCTATAAAGCAGTGACATTTGCCGCCATATTGGCACCAGTATGGGTTTTGGAGGGCATAACTACAAGGTGCACTGCATAAAAATTGAGGTAAAAACAACGGAAGAGCGGATTTCTTAGGCTTAAAATAACGTTGTTTTCTCCAACAACAAAAATCGCGTTTTAGGTCTAAGAAATCACTCTTAACAGCATCGGCTTCAATATGACGCCCTTCTGTTTCTCTCTGCAGTGCCCCTTGCAGCTAACCCATTAATGCTCCAGCATAGAGTTATATACAATAATACTACGTCGTGTCACTGCTCTATAATTGTAGCAACTTGTCCATTGGAAGCAAAAGTAAAGCCAAAAAATAACAAGAAACATTTTTAAACTTGGTTTGTCGCCGCGTAAAATGCAGTAACTTTCTGACAGTTTTCATTTTCTTTATTAACATCAAAAAGTTGAATACCTTTGATCAGACACTTGTAAATTGTAAACATATTCGTTAATTACCGCAAAAAAATCGACAGTAGAACCTCTGTTCACAGCCCCATTGAATAAGGGAACACTGGGACACACAGCATTTCTTTTTGGGGGTGGAGGGCAGAGCACATGGGGGGGGGGGGTTGTCATAAATAGTTTAGGCTAATTAAGGGGGCTCATAAAACACACTGTCCTAACTGGAGGAAAAAGTCCGACCTTTTTGCCCCTCAAAACTATAACTGACCTTTCATCAATCAGGATTTCTAAAAAAAAAAAAGCCATAGCTTCTATCCCCCAACCCTGAATGTTCAGAATGTTTTTCTACTTTGGGTGCAGAGGGGGGGGGAGTCTCTTTTTCAGTCTTGGGAGGGAAGGGGGTGTCATCAAAAATTTGGAGATCACATTGTCATTATTCGTACCCCCCTCTCCCCCCCCCCTCCCCGCCCCACCCCACCCCAGACGTAAATAACAAACGGTCGCAAACCTTTTTGTTTTTGGCTTGTGTATTAAAAGAAACATTATCAGGTGCGATCGCCATCTTTGTTTCGTGTCGTGTATAAATTGCATTGGTTTACAACAATTACATTGGTTGCATTGGTTTACTGGAATTGTATAAGTTCTACGAGCGATCGCTTGTTCATTGTGTTGTACGTTTAATTCCCGATCTTAAACGTTGCAATTATGCCTTTCCAGCGAAGTTGTTATGATGACGTCATTTGTGAAATCTACCAAGCCCAAGGTCTACATGATGTCAAATTGTAATGACCCATTGTCACTTCAAAATTAATATTCATTGTTAGTTGAGATGATGCTATGTGATCAATTATTGCAACAATATACAGCGTATGAATTGTCTCTACTAAAGGTTTGACATCAATTGTAATGGATCGAGCTCGCTTGGGCTTTCCTGCGTAAATTCAATTCAATTCAATTCAATTCAATTCGCTTCGGCAAGTGTAGGTTACGTTTAGAATGGAGAGAGTAGCGTACGGACTTGTAGTCCCCCAGTAAGTGAAATAAATAAATACATAATGTGTTTATTGGGGCCTAGTGCTCCCAATAAAGTTTGACCTCGGTCTCCCATGTTAAAGCCGAAATTTCGATGCTTAATATATCGGCCGGCTTTTAATTTTTTTCCTTTCAAATTTAGTACATAAGGTTTGTTGGACTTGGTGAACATGTGTACCAACTTTTATTAATTTCCGATTTTTCACATCACAGATCTGGACTTGAGCTGAAATCGTGAGTTTCATTTTTGGCTTGGACTTGTTATTTGGAGTCGTTTATATAATGGTCTCTACAGACTTAACCATTTGTCGTAGAAAGCTGGTTCTGAGCTCATTTGAAAGATCTACTTCCGGAGATCTGCCCTTTATGGAAAAAGAAATTTCAATTGGTCGTCCCAATCCGGAGTTAAGGAGCCCTGAACAATCCGTTTTATTGTTATATATTGTTTTAAACATTGTTTTTATGCAACAATGCCAATCAGCAAACGCCAGACGTAAGGCGTAGACTGAAGATTCAACAAACGCTAACAATGCTAGTGATCAAGCAATTCACCCGTACTTCCAGGAAACGTGAAGAAGAAGCATTATCCTTATTACGAATTGATTTATACAAAGGTTTCACGTCACTCTCCCGTGTTAAAGCTAAAATGTCCGTTGTGCATCTGGCCTGCCGTCGAACATTACCAGTAAAGGACAAAGCTGCTGAAAGAGAGCTGCGGACAAACCTTCCAAACGATAGACTTGCACTGAATGAATGAGCGAAGTAAGCGAAATTCAGTGCGTTTGCAACGAGTACAGACAACCAGCTTGGTATGTCAAAGTATCAGGAATTAAAAAACAAAAACGAACTCGTTTGATGTTTAAGGTGAGGTTTAACTGATCCGAAGTCAAAACAGCAAAGGAACACAAATTAACTTTCCTGTAAGATTTCATACACCGCAGTATTCCTGTACTATTTAGTCCACGTGAAACCTTACTGATGTATTCAACCATTAGACACGAAAATTAAATTAAAACCATGGCCCAACTTTCAAAACTATTTAACATTGATGTAGTGCTACACACTCCCCTACTTTCGGGGCTAATTTTTTCAGCATTATTCAAGTCAAGTCGCTCCTTTCCGTTCCTCCAACAACAACACTTTTCAATATTTAATTTCAGTTTTACTTTCAAGGACATTTCCAGGTTTTTAAGGAGTCCCACGAACCATAAATCTGTAATTTTTTTTCTGTGATGTCGTTTAGCCAAGTAGAATGTACCAACTGACCTACCGCGTTCTAAAGTAAAAACTGTAAAAACATGTGAGTACAGCAGTAAGGTTTCACGTGGACTAAACAGTACAGGAATACTGCGGAATATGAAACCTTACAGGAAAGTTTATTTGTGTTCCTTTGCTTTTTTGACTTCGAATCAGTTAAACCTTACCTTAAGCATCAAAAG
>JAHWFP010011702.1:0-18264 GCA_023313725.1 Lithobius niger | reverse complement strand
CGGTTTTATGTTTTCATTATTAAAAGTGAAATCATAATAGTTCTGGGTTATGAGAGTGAATTTATAGGTTTGCATGAATGTGAATAGTTGGTTTTCACGATGTAATTCTTTAGTTGTTTCCCCATTATTTTTTTTTGTATAGAGAACCTTAAAAGCTTTGTTTAGGTTTTTTTGCAGTCTACTGATAAGGTGTGAGGATATAGAACCAAAGATAGTACAAACATATCATACTTTTGATAAGGTCCATGCTTAAAAAAAGCCTTTTTTTTAACGTTTTTATAGATTAGGTCTTTAATCATAAAAAAAACATTGGCATGCATTGTCTAATCTTGTATATTAAAGTTTCAAAGTTTTAAATTTCTTCAGTTATCATCAATTTCAAGACCAAGATATTTAAAATTTATGACTTGTTTACAAAGGTTTTTTTTTTGTGTGCAATCATAGTTTCTTAGGAGGAAAAAGCATCATTTTTTGATCGTATGCGAGGTTGTAATGTGCATAAAATTAGTTTTTTTTCAACACTGATGTAAAGCTCATTTTTAGTAAAACAGTTATTTATCTTACTCAAGTTATCGCTAGCCTATGGGATTTATCATGGGGAAAACGTTACTAGCTAACTACTGACTAACTAGCTATCTGTATACAGTATCATGAAAGCAATGTTACTGATGCATTTCTCTGTGAATGGTTGGACACTCATTGGCCATCGTTTTATGCATCGATGCTACGTCAGTTCACTTTATAAACTGCAGTAAGAAAAAGGTAAGACCGAGTCTTGTTCAAAACCTTGAATTTTTGCGGATTTTCCACTGTGCTTCGTCAAGAAATGAAAGTCAAGTAAATTACAGACAGGAAAGGGACGGCAAAGTTGTGCATATGTCCTCGGGCATGTCAAGGGGGTACAAATGCACCCCTAAAACACATAAAAAGGACTGAGAAACATCATTAACACATTCTGTTTAATGAAAGAATTAAGATCTTTGAAATTTTTGAAAAATCAGGCCAACACTTGTTTTGCATTCAACACATTAGTAGAAAACTACATAGAAGAGAAATTAGAACTGCCAGCCCAGCTTGAAAAAAAAAAACCAATATGATATTGAGCGTGCAGGTGATGTTTGATGCACTGTCTGAAATATGGGGATGGTTTGCTGTCTCATGTGTTTGTCGCCGAAAGTGTGTATCCCGTCTGTGTATTTTTGCATGTTTTGGAATGTTTATAACCGAGTTTTACTAATCGTTTAATTTTAATCATCCAGTGGACTATGATAGCGGTTTATGCATGTTTAAACAATTATTTTTCGCTGGCTAATAATATTTTTTACCCCTACTTTTTTGTTTTCATTGTTCCAAACTATTGCTCTAGACGAGTGTTGCCAAAGTGGTTGGTAACGCTTCCGACTCTCCAGTTGCTCCTCGAGTGTGCGTCTGGTAAGACTACCATCCTCAGGTTATTAGCAGTGGTGGAATATTGTGCCCGTATCAGACTGTGATTCTCGTACAAGTGGTTTGAGTGGCTGTTTGGCGAGCTGGCGTGGTATGATTTTGTTTCATTGTTTTTTGTTGTTCTATGTTCTACTTAGTGGTGTACAGAGCGTACGACTGCACATCAAGGCACTTGAATAAAGAATTTGAATTTCTAAACGACTTATCAGTCCGGCGTTCGTAATGGACCATTTTTTAAAAGTGTGGTGATAAGTGCCAACTGAAATCAATGCATTTTCAACTTATCGTCCTACTTTTAAACAATGGACCATACAATCATTGTTAAAACATTGTTAAAGTACCACATGTTAATTACGCTGAGCCAATTCATTTAATGAAAATTTAAAATGATTTGCATTTCTAAGTTGCAGGAAAACGCTTCAGCACACGGTGATTTCTTAAAAAACACGCTAGCGTCCCACCCACTGCAGGAAACCCTTGTTAACCATTTTTAAAAATTTTATATGGATTCGTATTGCAGCGCTAAGTTAAAGGAACACGTTTCAAATTCAGGTCAGTTTCTTAAAAAAAATATCAGCTTCCTGGGCCCCTGCCCCCTCCCTCCCACCTCAGCAGCTTTTCTCCAGAAACATTTTTTTTTTACTTTTCATTTAAAATGAGTTTATGTGAAAATGTCATCTTGCAACTCGCTGAGTTACAAGAACGTGTTTCAAATTCACGCTGCTTCCTTAAAAAAAATGCTGGCTTACGGGGTATCCCCTGCCTTTCAGGAGGCACTAGTTAAAAAAAACATTTGGAGGAAAAATCCCCAGATCCATTAGACTATACAATCTGTTTCCTGGGAAGTGTTTCAATACCACAAATTCAGGAACACCGACGTACTACGTTCGGGTACAAGACAGTTACCACCCAAATTTTGCAACAACGACCCACCAATAAGTTGTTTTAGAACGATCTCGGCTGCAACAATAAGTCCTCGGGCTGCGCCCTCGTTCTAAAACAACTTATTGGCGGGTCGTTGTTGCAAAACTAGGGTGATAACTATTACATATTTCTTTGATTATTTGTTTCATTGTCTGCAGAGGTCTTATTGTTGCTGGTCACTTTGCAATGTAGCAATGACTAGCCTCATGCACCGCAGGTTTAAAGTGATGGTTTTAAGTGATTGTTACTTTTTCTATTGTTGGTTATATGGGACTTCAGGATCAGGGTTTATAAGGTGTAGATTATGAATGGAGTTGGAAAAGGCATATCTTTGCGTTCCTATTTGTTATGTGGTATAGGCAGAAATTGATTACGTTGCTACCGGGTAACGTAATTACAATCACCCTGCAACGTTTATGACTTCATTGCCTCTAACTTGAACACAGTGATGTCAAGCATATCATAAGTAAGTTTTGAACTATTATTTAGGTTTAGATTGGCTACAATATTTAGTTTGTTTCAGTAGTACTATCACAAGAGCGTAGTTTTTAATCGATAAAATTTTCTCAATCACGAACTGCATTCTAAAGCTGAAAAAATACCAAGCGCTTGCGCGAGGTGTTTTTATCAGCTTGGGAATGTAACGAGTTGTTGAGAAAATTTATCGATACTTGAAACTATACGCGAGTTGTATTTGAAAGGAGAATATACCGTCTCCTTTAAACAACACTTCAACTTGCATAATACGCCATTGGCTTCTCGCTTGAATTCACAATTCCTGTGCACAAAACGATGAAAGTGTACATATTGTTGCCAGATACACTTACTAGTTCGTTTAGTGTTCATAGGAATGCTATTGGTTACTCGCCATGATAGGACGAAGTAGCTTGTCAGAGTGTTTAACCAAAATAAATACGTGTTTTATTTTAAATGAAAATATTGATTCTTAGATTTAAAATATAATACGTTCTGTAACAATAATAAGTTTTACGACAATTATTATTAATATACTTTTTACTATTTCTGGTTAATTCAAGTACCGTGTAATATTCATGTACTGGGGGTTGCTTTTACCGCTACGCTTCGCATAGTAGCTGCGATAGACCTAACCTAATGTGAGCAGCTTAAGGCACTTGGGCTGCCCATCTTCTGTCACCAGGGTACCTAAAGATTAAGCGTACATCGCAAATATTGTGTCATTTGTCTCTCAGGTACATTGTATACGTTTAGAAATTGGTTTAGGCCTACCAAATACAGTTCTTTCAAACGTATGTTATGCTGTGGAAAGCAGGATATCAGGTGAGTAAATCATAAAAAGACTAAAATTGCAGGGCCTGAACCTGCTTAATTTTAGTTTTTATTGCCTAACCGAAAATAAACATTACCTGTTTTAATATCAGTTTCCCCTATTGAGCTATTTATTCCCCTAGAATCTTGAAAGTTGTCTTCCCTGCCAAGCTCGTACGGTACTGCGCATGCGCGGGATTGGGTCTGCTTACATAAGCTCCGGCGCAGCCTTCCGCTGGCATCATTTCTCCACCTTCCAGAACCTAGCTCATGGACGGGAGGCTTGGTGCGGGAGTTAAGGTAATGTATATTTTCGGTTAGGCAATAAAAACTAAAATTAAGCAGGTTCGGGGCCTGCAATTTTAGTCTTTTTATAACCGACGAAAATATACATTACCTGTTTTAATAGCAGACTTCGTCACCTGGAGGAGGGCTAGGTTCTATCTTCCCTTTTCCTGATGAGGACACATCTGCGTTCCCAACCACTTTCACCATGCCGTCAGAGTCAGGACATAGCAAGACTCAGTTGAGTTGCAAAGTCAATATAAGGTGAGATTGGGTAGTGCGGTCGCTCATGAACATGTAATAATAATAAAAAATACCCGCATGCAGTGATCTAATCATGAAGGGATACAAGGCAAGGAATCAAGCATAAGTGCTGAAAACATCTTACCTTGTGGGAAGGATGTGGATGTCGTGGAGCTGGAGGTATCATGAATAACAGGAGGACAGGCCGGAGGTAAAGCTGGAGGATGATGGACGTGAATTCAGGATGTTGAGTCGGTAAAGATGGAAACACATGTAGATAGAGAATAGTGGAACGATGATCAAAACAACATTGTTTTTTTGTGTGTGATTTAATGGGAATGTCTTGGTATAGAACTGAACGAGGAGAATGGTCATACTATCCACTTGAACAAGGAGAAAGTAAAAACGGACGCCTCGCTGTCCCAGAATAAAACAGAGATGCAATTTTGTTAAACCGGGGGATGAGAATGCTTTTTACGGAATCATTGTAAACCCCAGAACTACGCCTGTGGCTTTAGCGTCGCATGGGGAGCACGGTAGGTCTCCTTCCGCGGATGTTGTGTTCGGATTGATGCCGTGGAAGACTGGAATGAAGGAGGTGGCGTTGTCGAATTGCCATACTGAGTAATTCGAAATGCGGGACAAAAGTGGAGATTGAAGTGTCTACAGCCAAATGGAGATTGGAGATATTTCAGAGGAGTCAGATTTGGTCCCGACGTCTGGTGTAGGAGCGGAGGCTGAGGTGAGAGCATGAGATGTGTCCATTGTAGAAGTAGATGGCTGCGTGTCAGGAGGAAGGAAAGGAGGCGTAGTAGGCAGAAAGACAGCAGGAGAATCATGAGATAATTTTGGTAAGTCGTCCGCGACAGGCGGAGGGGCCGTAGAATCGATAGATGCCGGATCAAGCACCGGAAGCGGAGGAGTGTAATACTGTATGGCGGTGACGGAAGAATCTTCTACAGGAGACGGTAGAGGTGATGTGGCCGCCTGATGCAGTGCCCGTGGTGAGGGAGTTTTACGAGGTATAGCAGAGGACCGAGCGGAAGGTGAGGTAGCACTGACTGAGGATGGTGCATTATGCAGGCGTCGTCGCCTGGAGCGGGCACAATAATAGGCCCGCCACGGCAGTGAGGATGGGATCGGGGACAGCAACCAATTCTGTGTACGGAGGAGGGCGTAGTTAAGCCTCATGGAATAATACCGTCTGTATTCTATTTCGAGCTCGTTTGTGAGGGCCTCATTAGATGCCCGTAACATGCAATTTTCAGCCTGGAGGTTTTCCACATTGGCAGCTGCTTGGCGGAGTGTTGGTAGCTCTGTCAGAGCAGACCGGAGAGAAGCATATTCGGTCGAGAAGTGTTCCAAAAGGTAAGAACAAAATCCACATTGAAGTTTAAGTCTTCCGTTTCTCTAACAGACAAGTGTAGTCCCCGTACGAGTGCTTCTCGCAAAACTGATGCCGTGGGGAAAGGAACGAGAGGAGGTGGAAGTACCGTGTCTTGGCTTGTATTAACAGAATGCGGAGGATGACTTGTATACGTAGCACGTTGAGATGTAGGTGCTATATTGGTAGCGGAAGGTGGAGGCGCTTCTGTTGCTTTGTTAACAGCGGAAGGCACGTTGTGGCGAGGCGGAGGAGCAAACGGAAAACGTGCTGTTTTGATCTTCACAGATTTGGTGGTTGGAACACTGGTCTTTAGAGATTGCAGGCCAGATGTGCCGGCAACCTCAAGAACGCCATCTGTCGCAGGCAACTTAGGCTTTGGTGTAGATTGCGGATGCCGATTGTCAAAGGAGGGCTTCCGTTTTGGCGGGGTTGTCGAAGAAGAGCGCGGATGTGTGTTTGTAGGTAAACTGGGTTGTTTTGGAGTGTGCAGAGGTGGAACGTGGAGTCGGTCCGACGGTTTCCTAGTGGAAGAGGAAGAATGTTCGTTTGAAAACAGTCTGGGGTCTGGGCTGTTTCGGGAGGCGCGGGAAGCGGACTTAAAGTGGGTCCTTCCGTTTTGGTGGCGTTTTTGCAGAAGAGTGAGAAGTCGAAGCGGGAGAAGTCTTACCAGCATGTGGGATGGCGGAGGCAGCTTCCTTCTGTCGACGCGCACTATATGCCCGTTGTTTAGATAGGTGCTGATGTTTTCGAATAATAATCCATCTGGGAGGGTAGATGGTTATGCAAATCCTGCTAGACCATCACAGATGCAGTGTCGCTGGCAACTTGGGTGTGGGTCAACCTGCACTTTCTTGGTGAGTCCTACAAAACCTGGACATTTGCAAGGCTTTGGAGATGGCACATTTGGTGTAGAGATTTGGCTAGAGTCCGGACAATCAACTTGCCGATGGTTGGAGCCCTCCGAAGAAGAAGAAGAGTCCATGTTGGAGGAGGAACTGCGGATGGAGACGGTTATCCTCGTGCAGGAAGTTTGAATAAAACCGTTGCAACGCAGAGAGGGGCGTTGGCTGGTGGGATAACGGAGAAGCGCACGTTGAACAGAGGGAGGAGCCTAGCGGCAGTGCCACCTGTTGGGTATATCAGATGGCTGTCGAACGAACGAAGAGACTTGTGCTCCGAATCTTCAAATATCGTGACGTCGTGTTGTTAACTAGTGGTGCTGTCCAGCTGCAGAAGGGAAGATAAATTAGTTGGTTCATCGTATTGGTTTTTTTTTTTGTAGAAGGACGGAGGAAAGAGACACGGTAGTGACGTGTAGATGGAAGGAGGTCGTCTAGGAGGGCAGTATATGGATCATACAATAGCCGGAGGTTTGTCGTTTTTTTTTAAATGTCATGTGGTCGCAGAATGGAAGGTGCTATGGTCTAGCTGCTGGACGTACTGGCGGAAGGTTCCTAAGTGATGCAGGGAAAGCAGGACGAAGGAGGCAATAGTCAAGAAGATAGGAGGGGACGTAGTTGTTGAATACCTTCCGTCCCAGAAGGGAGGCTTAGTAGAGATCTGGAAAGTTCGATCAGTTGAGCTATGTATGATCAGGTGAAGATGGTGGGGTAACGTCCTTTGTACGTGAATGACGTGAGGAGGACAATACCGGTAGGCGGACGGCAGTTGACATTGAGGATGATGGATTCAATGTGAGAGGCGTGATTCCTTGAATGGTAACAGGCCGGGAATGTATAGTCGAATGGGACCGTGGAGAAAGTGACAGAAAATCCGGAGAGGATGGTTCAAGGAATGTATATTGGATGTCATAATGGAGTTCTTCCTCACAGATCAGGTTAACATCGAGTGTCTTGGGAGCGGAGGGTCCAGGGACCGGTTGTTGCGGCAGGATTACGGAAGGACGGTCCGGGATGTAGAAAGGCCTGTTGAAGGTCAGGAATGGGAATGGCAGTTGCAGGCTGTCCAGAGGAAGGAAAGCTGGAGAGGAGTGTTTACACCGAGAGGAATGGTGACAACAGGCTATGGTAAACTTGGTGATGTGAAGGAGGGTGTTGCGGCAGCCGAGCCAGAAGGAGCGACCGGAACGGAGGATGTAATTGATGAACCAAATTTCCGAAAAACTCCCCTATGAGCGGCGGAAGGGAAGTGAGAGATAAGGCTGGGAAAAATCGCTGAAGGGGCTGCTGAGGCTATCTGTAAATGAAGGAGTGCGCCATAGGAGCACGGCTGGAAAGCCGGGCTGGTGCTTGGGAGATGTAAGGGCGGCAGAAGGGAACAGGTCCCTCCCCCGCGTTGGTGATAGAGAAGTCTTCTATGTGCGGAACCCCTGAATCCATACAAGGTTGAGTTGAGGGAACATCGCAGCATATGTGGAGCTGCGGAACGGAAGGATGATTATCACGAACGACCGTCTATCTTGTGGCGATATGTTGTTTAGAGAAGGTGCATGGAATATCCTGGGAGGAGGAGGCCAAATCTGGAGGCAGAAAGTTCACCCGAAAAGCGGAGGAGCTAGCGGAGAGCAACAGTGTGTGGTAGTGGTTCCAGAGCAGGAACAGCAGACGAGAGGCCTTCCGAAGGAAGGACGGAAGAACGTGGCAACCCCGGCAAGGGCGGAGGAGGGTCATCCTGAACCGAAGGAACGGATGAAGCAGCCATAAGACCGTTGTAAAGGCAACGGAGGGCAGGATAATCCAATAGGAAAAGGAGCAGAGGAAGGCGCCCTTCTGCGGAACGGAGGTATGCGGAGGGTGACGATGATGTGGGGAAGCTCGGAACGACCACTCGTGGTGATCGCCATAGGAGAAATAATGACAACGGAAGGCTGCGCCGGAGCTTATATAAGCAGACACAAGCCCGCGCATGCGCAGTACCGTACGAGCTTGGCAGGGAAGACAACTTTCAAGATTCTAGCGGAATAAATAGCTCAATAGGGGAAACTGCTTTTAAAACAGGTAATATATATTTTCGTCGGCTATAAAAATCAAGATGGAGGGGTGAGGCTGACCGTTTAATCTGATAAAATACCGTGTGGTCGTTTAATCGGTGTTATGGAGGCGTGAGTGGCTGGTGGCTGGCGTTTATTGGCTTCCCATTGGTTAATTGTTGTTATAAAATTATGAAGGTATAATTCTCAGCTTAAATTGTTTCAGCAATATCAGTCCAGTGTCCACACATCATCAGTTCAGATTGGCTTTAGATAGTTTTCAAAGATTGTTTGTTTGAATTCCTTTAAACATACTAGATTCCCTCGTTTTTATGCCAAAACGAAGGAAACTGAGCATCTAAACAGACTTTAACTTACTCGTCCCCATACCAGATGCCACAATAAATTATGACTGAGATGAGGATGGTAGTTGATAGAAAACACACACACACACAAAACTGAATGCAACTGTGAAGTATAAACACGACTAGGAAACCAATCTGAGCAATATATTTGGGCTGTAAATAAATTCAATTCGTAGGGCTGTTACCATCACTATCACACCATTTTCCTGATTCTTTACTGAAGCCTTCATGTACAGCCAGATACACTACCACTGTTACGCTTGAACAGGCTTGGATTTCTCATTACTCAGTAAGATTTCACTTCTAGCAAGGAAGAAAGGAATTGGTGCAATGACACCGACTAGTTACATCGTTGCTTGCAGTCTACGTAGCTGCACCAACACTAAATTGTGTCAACCAACACCATTGTATCTGTTGTATAATTATTCCGTGGCAACATAATGCAAAGTACACAATCACTTTACCTTCTTTTTATACATTCACACTTTGCACAGAAGTTTTGGCAGCAAAACTGGCCTTCGCTTGGAACGTAACTGATTATGCAAAACCTAATTGTTCAGTATCATTAGTGTGTACATTTCAGAAATGATGGACGTTGAACTTCAAAAACAATTTTCAAAACGTTACGTGCACATAAAAAAAAAAAATCGTGCTATTTTGTGTTTCGAGTTGTTGTTTGTAGCAGTCTAAAAGTGCATTTCATAGCTCGAAAAATTGATACGAAACATTACTTTAAAAAACAATTTGCACTTTGGGCAGCATCCCTTTAAAATACCGTACATTTCCGAATATAAGACGGTAATTTTTTAAAAAATTTACACCATTAAAATGGCAGCATCGTCTTATACTCGCATTCAAATCCATAACTCGGTCAAATGTTGGCCGATTTTGACGTTTGAATACACCATTTCAATTGTTTTTCCGAGAGCTATCCAATGGTGCTAATCTCATGCCAGTTGCTCAAATAGTTTTTGGATTATTTAGCAAAAACGAAATACGTATTGAAAAAGGCCTCAGGAAGCAGTTCAAAGGCGAAGCTATTATTAAAATGTTGGGTTTTGCATGCAGGACCAGGGGAATTTACTAGTACAAACTAATAAATATTATACGAAACCTTACGAAAGCCTTGATAAAGTCACCCGTCTTATAATCGCAGCCATTTATTTCTTTGGAACATGCGAGGCCAAAAATGCTACTCGTCTTGTATTCGAGGCGTCTTATATTCGGACGTATACGGTATACACTAATAAGTTACTGTAACCCACCTGTGCTCATGATGACTGTCGCCATTCTGTGAGAAGAATAGTGCACTAGTTATATTAAGAGGTAACAGAATGCAATACCACTTTTGGATGCCACTGACAAATTCCAAGGGATGTTGTTGGCTTATCAAACAACCACATGTCAGTCCTGGTCCACTTATGAAAATGTGCTTAATTATAAATGATTGTCTTTTTAGTCTTCAACGCACGACTGACTTTTACACCCGTCACCTTGCAGCTTCTGATACTCGACGTGATCATAACACAGGAACTGTACCACTTGGTTCTCAGCTTTTTGCACTATATCTTCACTCCGATACATGACAGGATATTCACGAATCACAGCCTGTCTGTTAAGGTGGCTTTGCCAAGCAGCCTATAGATGTTAGTAGCAATTCCATAGCAGCGTGAAGAAAGGAAAGAAACAAATACGTCACAAATGAACAAACAAACAAGGACAATTCAACAAGAAAATTGAACCAACATAAAATGGCATTGAGCTTTAAGCGATTTGATTATAGGAGATAAAACTTGGAATATCACTGAAATTTCATTCATCCTAATGGATAGTCCATCTGCAACGCAGTGGTGTATTTGTTATAGTGTTCCAGTCTATGTAGGATATCCTTACACTTACAAACAATTCTGCTACATCACCAGAGGCTAGTTACCAATAAATTGTTACCCCACATCCATATCACCAAACGTGTCTAATCTACACCTGCAGCAGATTAAAAAAAAAAAAACAACACTTGTTTGAGAGTTTGGGTTAGAGGTTTCCTAACGTTTGAAGCGAATAATCCGAGGAGGTCCTATGATTTCTTTACTATGCCACCTACTTACTCGAATGCATCAATGTTGTTAGCTGTCAGCATGAAATATTCAAAATGTACATTTATCCCAATTCCCTGTTTAAAAAACCCAAGCATTTAAAAACTTGTAACTGGGCCGTAACCAAAAATAAAACAAAGTTATATGTAGTTAGTTTTGTTGAAAAAGTATTATACATACTTGTGTTAATGTTAGATATTAATTCAATTAATACTATATAGACCCCTTCCTGTTTTACTGTACTGTAAGCACCATTACAAAAGCGAGATTGTTAAAGTCCATGTATACAGTCCATACTCAGTAAAGTTCATATAATAAACACACGTCACTTGTAAAACAGTGACAGTCACAAATTTCAAACAAAACAGAACTTTACGGCATGCAAAACAACAACTATAGAAAAAACTTTTGGCACAGTTTGCGAAAAACATAGATCCTACATTAAATATTTAAGTTGGCCCTTTGCGAACATAGCATTCTCAGCTGCACCTCATGTGCATAAATGAGATATGTGTCAGTCATGTTAATAGCCAGTTTGCAATTTGTAAATTTGACTTTTGTGTAGTGGCCCACATTGGTTGGCAGAGTAACTTCGTGAACCTTAAATTAAGCCATTACCTTTATTTGAATCCAGGTAAGTCTGCTTTTAATATCTTGGTCCATGCCAAATATTACTGCATTAAGAGCACCTGAAAGTAAAACATATGTATCATGATACATATAACACTACGTCGTACTAATTCAAAAACATTTTTTTGTATGGTTTAGAAAGTTCTTAAATATCACCATGTTAAAGTTCATCTCTTCAAGTTTAGAAAGATTAGCGTACAACAGAACTTTAAACCCAAAGCATTTTGGTTATGAATGTGTTGTTAATTATTCATAACGGATAGAATACGTCACACTAGTGCTGTAACCCACTCCCTCATTCTGTTGCATCATACATGCTTTATGTAAGCTTAATTGCTCCCACGTATTGTGGGTTCTACATTCAGCTGAGATATTTGCTACCTGCAGTGCTAAGGGTTAACCTCAGCTCCCAGCTGGCCTTGCCCTTGCTATGACCTAAGTGACTCCCGTATTCCCTGAGAGCACCAGTGTGACACCAGGTTGCAGTGTCTTTATCAGTTGGTGGTTAGCCATTGAGCATGAACGGTGTTACGGATCATGACGAATACAGCAGCAGTGCGGAAGAATTGGACTTGTGATGGCAGGCAGGTAGAGAGGAAAGCTGGGAAAAAGCTGACTGTAAGTGCAACATCCATAGGGTGGGAATAAATATCAGCTGCAGATTCACCACACACACAAGCAATACTTGTAAGAGTTATTATGAGAGTGAAACGGCCCGAACAGAGACAAAGCAGTAACTCAGCGAGGTAGCAACAACATCATTACAATGCCTCTACCACATTTTGGCACCCTCACTAAAGTATCGGACCCATCAAAGATCTACGTGGACCCGAAGGACTCAATTAAACTTTAATTGTGGCAATCCGCGCCAAATCATTGGTAGCATGAGTATGGACGTTAATTGGCTAACTGAAAACAAACACTTCATTATAGCGGGGCTGAGCAGGTGATTGTTTTAAGGTAACATTTTTCAAAGTATGGTTGCCGTTTTACCAGTGTGTAAACATCAAAGAATAATGTCCAAGATTAATTGCACGTTATGTGGATAGGCAGAGGCAGATTTCCTGAATAATTTTGAAGGGAAACTGTTCATTGCTTGTTTGGAAGTGTTTGTTTGTTGAAGTGAGTGACTACGCATTTTGGGAGGGGACGTTTAGTACCTCGCTATAACTGCAGAAGCAGACTTAGCACTATTGCGAGAAAGTTGAAGAGATAAAGAAGATGCTATTAACAGGCATCAGATGATGAAACTAGGCAGTTAAGCAACCAAGCTATTCTCATTAAGGGAGCATTTTAGGATCAAGCAGACAATTTCAGTCATCAGTAACGGGATCTTACACAGACAGTCACTAGTGACATACCAGAACAAGGGAAGGACTTTGCAACTAAACTTCTGAGGATTAGTAAAGATGTCGTGACAGCAAAATTCTCATCACAATCACAGGATGTTACTCAATTACGAACAACTGTGCAGGAATTAAGAGACACATGCACAAAGAAAATTCACAACTTGAATACTACATTGTCGGTTCACGAAGCAACATATACTACTGCTATTGCTGCACTTACTGTGCTAATAACCAACCTCTCTTTGGCAGTACAAACTACAGTTCCAGTGAGTGACACTTGCCTACAGTACCACCAGCTATAAACACTATGCCCCCTGGAAGTATTAAACACCACGCCCTCTGGAAGGATTAATGCAATCTCTACTGCAAAGAATCTCCACCACAGTTGCTGAAAATAAATCCATGTGTGATGCAACTGCCCACACACCAAGAGCAACAACAGCAAGCTCTACAGTTGGAGACCCTACTTCTGTGGATGACACTGCATCACAACACATCATCGATCAGACATCGGATTCACCACTTCTACTCGCAGGCATTGCTTTGCAACACACAAGCAAGAATGACACTGTTCGACAGCGAATCTTGGTAGGCCTGCATCCTCCAGATGAATGGACGAGAGCATTCAGCACCCTTAACTGGATTCTCCTAGGTTGATACCAAGTGTACTAGAATGGCTGAAGTCACGTAGGGTTATTTGGCTGAAAAGCTGCAGGGTGAGTCGTTTTGTAATCTTACGAGCATAGTACTCTTTGGCAAACTCAATTACATGTGATTGAGCTTATCAAAACAAATGTCAACTTGAAATAAGTAAGCTAACTTCGTTCGCTGGAACCATGAGGATGACTATTTGGGAGAGATCAGCGCTACAAAGCAGAATTCCTGACTGCGATGTTGACTAAGTTTCAAGAAATTGAGTGCCCACCTAGTGAAGGAAGAAGAGAAAACTAATAAAATCATAGCTAATATGTTATCTGCGTTTAGAGAAATGTTAATTAAGGACAAATCCAGGGACATGGTTAGGTTAGCACAAAAAAAACTGTCGAGTTGTCAGACTGGTACAGAATTCAGAGCTTTGAGTGTGAAAAAAGTGTTGACCAGAAACACAAAGCTCCTCACTTTAGTCTCAATGCTTACGAAGCGCCACAGTGTCAGACAGTCAGCAGGCAACAGTGTCTAACCACCCCATGTCTCTCCTTCCAGGCAGAGCAACCAACCGAGGTTATCACCAAAGAGGGTCGATAAATCATAATAATAGTGTTGAAAATGTTAATGGTGCTGTTGTTTGTAGTGTTTTGTCAGTACATGCAGAACCGTAAAACACAAGTGTCGAATAGTGTAGGCCCAGGTAAAGCTGTCACAAAGCAATGCATGTGGCAGGAGTAATTCAGTGTAATTTTGTCATTGTCAAATGAAATTACAAGGTCTCATGTTGACAACTTCTTAAATGCTACTCAAGGTATAGGTTTCATACAAAATGCTCCCGGCACAAACACAACATTTTACAACAGTATTTCAGCTCCCAGCTAGTGTTGCACGGTATTAAGTTTTTGCAGGACGGTACGGTACGGTTCTGAAAATGGCGGTCTACGGTAATATCACGGTAATTTAGGAAATAATTTTGCGCTGTTAGCCACTTGAGCACAAAAGAATCAAATATGGCTCTCGGCATTTAATTTTTTTTAATAAATAGCGGAACTTTGCTTTCATCTTGATGGGACGCTGCGACATGGACCACAAATACAAAATCGCTCGTACGCCCTTGTTACTGAAGAGCTGCTCCCTCCCCAATCCCCCCCCCCCTTTCCGCACTGTGGGCAAGCAGTGGGGTCGGATTTCACTCGCTCGTGCGAATTTAGCATGCACCTTCGTCAGCACCATAATCACGGTAATACCGCTGCTACGGTAATACCGTGGTGCTGAAAAAGGAACGATACTGATACCGTAATTTTTTTTTTACCGTCAATACCGTGAGTACCGATTTACCGTGCAACACTACTCCCAGCAGTGAAAATTTGCAACTCCCATGATCCTAACATTGTATCACGTAACTTCCCACCACACTTCAGTGAAACTGCCATGCCTAACAACATTACTGCCGCAGGAGGCAACGGTGCAAATGTGAATGATGGTGGTGATCCCAGCAAGTGTGATTCCTATAGAAATTAAGGCAATTCAAATAACAGTTTGGTGCGGTCAGCCCCATGCTTTGCCTGTCATCAAATAGGAAGTTTTGCAAAGAACTGCCCGCAAAAGTGATGGTCAACCAGTCCGGTTAGTGAAAGAGTACACAAGGTTGGTGTACAAAGCCTTGTGCATTAATGGTTTCTTGTTCGTAGCATGTGTTGACAGTGCGGCACTACGTAGCGTAGTTAGTGAGAAATGGTTGCAGGCCATCGCTCCGAAGGCAAGCGGACTCCGTACATTGGTGAAACATTCAAATTGACAGATGGGAAGACGATGGTTCAACTTTTAGGCGAGGTCGAACTTTTGGTAGTTTTGGTAAAGGGAAGCATGCAAAGCTCAGATGTATTATTTTGAGAAATAGCAGGGAATTGTTTCGCAGGTTTAGATTTCTTTAGGAAGGCTCAACTTGTTCCAGACACCGTGAACAGAATTGGTTATAATGAACAAGGAACTTTGAAAATGTCACATGGTCTACTGTGAAAATTCATTTTAAAGTTGAAAAATCACCTTAAATCGACGCTTATTTTCACTATCGAAAATTTGCGGAAATTTGTTGTTTTTCCTGTGATTGTGAAAATAAGCGTCGATTTAAGGTGATTTTTCAACTTTGAACATGGAACTAAGCCAGGTATGCAGTTTCCTCTCATAGGGTGAACGTCAGATAACGACATGGTCGTGAAGCAGCCAGCATGGAGAGTAGCGATGCCAGCTGAATCAGCCGTTCAATGTGATGTCTCCAGAACAATTCTTAGAGTAGAAGGCATGCTGTAAGAACATACCGTACCTACGAAAGCATAAGATCGAATTTCTATCTATACCAATACAAAGGGCTGCAAAATAGAAGCATCAAATTGCCAGAGATGAGACAGGAAATGCAACGAATGATGAGACAGCTACAGATGGAAGACAAGATAGAGTCTTCAGTAAGCGAGTGGGGTTGTCGTTCTTTTTAAAGAAGAAGGATGGTTATTTCAATGGTTCATATCTGTGTTCTAACATCACAGAAAGCGCTTCAACGTCTCACGAACTACTTCCGGAAGTTTGTGCACAACTACGCAACTATAGTGAAACCATTGACACTTCTTTGGCAGGATGACACTAAGTTCAAATGGTCTTCGCAGTGTGAAGCTCTCTTCATCAAACTTAAGGAGCAAATACTGTCTTCGGAGTGCTTACAGGTCCCGGACTACTTTCTACCATTCAGTTAAACAAAATGCATACTTAAAGATAAAATGCGTAGCAGGATTAACAGTCAATCAGTAAGGTTATTGAAGTTTACGTGTATGGAACAGCAAATGAAAGCTAATTGCAATGTTATTAATTGGAATTAACTTGAGTATGAAACTGTATGGTTTTTGACCCTTCAAACATGATGTCCATAGATCATCATAATTTTGGGAGGGGAGGATGTTATGGGTTAACCTCAGCTCCAAGCTGGCATTGCCCTTGCTATCACCTAGGTGACTCCCCGTTGTAGTGTCTTTGTCAGTTGACGATTAGCAGTTAAGCTGACGATGATGAGCACGGCAGCAGTGCGGCAAAATTGGATTACTGGTGAAAGGTGGTGAGTAGTACAGCCAGGAACAAACTCCCCACCACACTGCCTGTAAATGCTAGATCAACAGAGTGAGCATAAATGTGAACTGCAGACGAGGATGTATGCTGAGTTATTGCTAGAGTGATACGGCCCGAACAGAGAGACAAAGGAGTAACCCAGCAACGGGGTAGCAACATTATCATGATGTACCTCACCACAGAACTATGAACTAGCAAATTATTTTAGTTTTCAGTAAACCTATTCCAGTGGAATATGTGGATAACAACAAACACACACATATTGCAACATGACTAAAACCTTTATTCATTCTATTACATCATTCATGTATATTAAGTTGCTCCTCAATTCAACTGTTATTCATAAAATTATTCTGCCTATTATACCGTTAATATAGACTGGAAAAAAAAGGAGTGCATTAACTGGGTAGTCTGATCAGCCATGAGGCTTTATGGGAACACCAAGGAATGAACACTATAAAGGAAACTTCATGTATTGGGGTTTGTTCTCATGTCTACTTTGATATACTCTCAGCTTGCCCATATAAAAACACACCTCATAGGCCATCTTTCTTTCACATTTTAAATTTAGATATCCTCTTCTACACAAATGGGATACATTTACATTTCATCCACTTAATATTTAAGATAAAGAGCCAATTGATATTTACCTGGTAGTGGAGAAAATATGCAATGCAAAATCCATAAGGAGTACACCGGGTTATCTGGATCTGATGCATTTTGTATCCTGTCACACAAACACACACACAAAAATTATGAAGAAAACAATCAAGTATTTTGGAAATGCACAACGTTTAATTGATTTCACATATGAAAATGGGACATCTCGTATAAGAACTTGAATAACTTTTATTTTCAAATCATAGGTTGTATACAACAATCTTGTATCAATGTATAGAAAATTCTTGTATATTCTTATACAGAAGTCGTATAAAAAAGAGATAAAGAAACACGACAGATATGAAACCTGAATCACTCGGGTGGGAGTCACATATGCTAGCATCTAAACTGGGGGAATTAGTTGGTGGCGTGCAGTTAATTGCAGCTCTTACGGACGACATCAAGAGTCCTGCCGCAGAATGCAAGGATGTAATTTTTGCCAATCTTGGGCCAATTTATCAATTAAAATTGGCTGAATGAAAACTGAGCAACAAAAATAATTACTTGCACTTTTTATAGCATGCTTTGAGATATTTGTTTTACCTTGGTTTTACAACTAGAAATCTTCATTAGACGGTGTTACATGAACAACAACAAGCACCAAAAACTGCCAGTGCACAAATTTGAAATACGTGCTTTCACACAGATTGTTACAACAAACTTCAATGAAGGAGTTTCAACAAGGGAACAACCAACGCAATCAATGCCATCTCGTGCTTGAGTTGACAGTGTTTACTTGGTAAAACTAAGAAAAGACTTAGCAAACTTGAGAGCAGGTGAAATCCTCCTCTCATTTGATGTGAAAGCTCTATTGCCGAGCTTGTCGCACGTTTCCACTTCCAAAAAAAACGTCCAATTATGACCATCCTCCACACCAAGCAGAATTAAAATTATGAATCCGCCT